>PVIU01022593.1:0-29071 GCA_004026605.1 Ondatra zibethicus
CGTCTGTGCGTTCCCACGTGCTATGGCACAAAGCTCATGTGCAGGTCAAGGACAGCTTGTGAGACTGGATTTTCTCCTTCCGCCCTGTGGGATCTGGAGATTGCATCACTGTGTCAGACTTGGAAGCAGTGTCTCACCAGCTAAACCAACTATCTAAAAATTTCAAACCCACCCCACCCATACTGCTTTGATAGATAAATATACTTATTTACAGTACAATGATGCTATTCTACAAATATGGCAATTGGGATTATTTTTGAACCATATAATGATAATATATGAAAATAAAAGTTACTTTGTTTTTATTGGAGGCATATTTGCTTTATTTTGTATTGTTATAAAATTATATATGTTTATGCAGGATTTTATGTATTACATATAACCATATCAATTTGCATTTTATTATATTTATTTTTATATTATAAAATGTCATAACTTTAATAAGTATTTAACTGAGTGATTTGAGCTGAATCCTGTGTAATAGTGATATACTATTTTAACAAAAGTGAGATTACACTTTTCTAGGCTATCATGCATGCCTGGCAGAACTAAGCATACTAGTTTGAAATACATATCATTGTTGATTGTGTATGTAGGAGAATTTACCCTGCAAATTTCTTACAGGAATGGTTGAGGAGTACCAGTTGCCTTATTATGACATGGTGCCTTCGGATCCTTCGATAGAAGACATGAGGAAGGTTGTTTGTGACCAGAAGTTCCGACCAAATATCCCAAACCAGTGGCAAAGCTGTGAAGTAAGGCTATTATGTTCCCCCTCCTGCATTCTCCTCTTCCCTCCTCTTCTTCCCTCCCCAGCTTCCTCCTTCTCGCTGCCCTCCTCTTCATCCACTGGAGATCAATACATGCTGTGTTCTTTTGATTTCCTTCTGTTTTACTCTTCAGATTAATATCAGTCAGGATTTTCAGAGTACATAGTTCATTCCATGTATGGAGGGATGCCTTTTTTTTTATGTCTTTAGAGGGTTTTATCCCCTTAAGTGGTATGCATCCTTGACATGAACCCCTGAAGCTCTGGTGGCTTCTGACAACAGTGATTCTCTGAAGTCCTCTGTGGCTTCAGTGATATAGTCTGCAACATCCGTCCTCACCGAGGTGGCTCAATAGTCATTCATTTGCGGTGCTCCTTGTTGCTGTCATCCCCATACTGTTTCCAGGTCTCTGTGTTTTTCAGAGAGAGGAAACAGGGGTGCACACACTGACTTTTCAGTGCTTGTCACAAGGGATACACGGTTTCCAGTCACATGGTCCCACCACACTGCAAGGGGCAGGGAACTGAAGGACACAGGCAAAATCAATGGCTCATTAATAGTGTAATCGATAATTTATGCCTAATCTTGAGCTGCCTGAAGCTTAGCCTTCCTCATCAGAAAAGACCCCTTACCTTAGATCCAGCTGTTATCTGTCTTGTCAGCATAAGCAATCCAGGACTGTAACCCAAGCAAGGCAGACACACAGTACGCAGTGGTCATTCTGTCTCGCATAAGCTCTGACAGAGGGAGGAAAGGCAGCCTTTTCCCCCGCTTATGTGTTTCAACCTCTCCTTCCAATCACTACTGTTTACTTACGACTTTATTTGGATAATAAATAAGACAATTTTATGTAACACTGTTACTATTTATTTTGTTATAAGATTATTTTATGCATTTGCCTTTTTACCCCATCTGTTTCCTTCCCCCATGATTTTAGCTCTTTTGTTTAAGGCAAGTCTTACTACTTTTGTCCTTTGTGTAGTTATTTCAACTCTGTTTATTTGAGGAGCAGGCTTTGAGTCTTGTATAACATAACTGAAAGAATTAATTAAAGGCATGCACCACCATACCTGGCTATTATTAGTTTTCACTACATAGGTATATAAACTGGTAAAGTTTAAAATACCTTAAAATATTTTAAATAATCAAATTAAAACCTGTGAATATACAATTTGAAAAGTGGAACATTCCGAAATCTTTGAGGAACTCTCTGCCTTGCTGAGGGGTTAATATTAATATTAATGATTTCTTATTGTTCCATGACTTTATTTAGATTTTGGCCATATATTTGTGCCTATCTTGAAAAAATACTTGCAGTTGTGTATCAATGAAAATTATGAGTAAAATTTATTACAAAAATTATTTTTAATTTTTTCACCATATGTATGTATGCATGGCAGACGGACAGACATATGTCTGTATGTATAAGAAATCCGTCTATTTGTAATGCTCTGTAGCATTCTTCCTTGTGGATATACTGGAATTTGTCTATTCTAGTATTGGTTATCACATATGATTTATGGTTAGCATTGTTAAATGTGATGTTGCTATATGTATTAGTAAATTTTACTGTTGCTGTGACAAAATACTTGACAAAAAGAACTTAAAGAAGGACTGGTTAGTTGTAGCTCAAGCTTGAAGGTGTCATCATGGTGGAAAAGGCCTGGCAGCAGGAACATGAGGCAGCTGGTCACGTGTGTCTTAGTTACTTTCCTATTGCTGTGAAGAGACACCATGACCAAGGCAACATAAGAAAGGAAAGCATTTAATTGGGGTTTTATGGCCCCAGAGAGATATCTACCATAGTATATAAACATATATTTTCAAAAATTTTAGACGGTATATACCTATTAATTCTTTTGAGATATCCACTGAGACAGCCAACTGGTCTGCTCATTCTTTCTTACTGTGATTCTGGGATCTCTGGCATAATGTTACCTGGAATTGGTGGGGGGCAACTTTTTGCTCCTTAAAACTTGTTTTTCACTCTTTAGCATGACAACTATTACACACATTTTTAAAGATTAAATAATGATGGACTTTGATTTTGATAAACATTTGCCTTTTAATGCCTTGTCTACTTACTTTAAATTTGTTTTATTTTTATGAAAATGAATATTTGGCCTGTATGTCTGTATGCATACCATGTGCATGGCTGGTGGCCAGGGACATCGGATGAGGGTTTTGGGTTCTTGGAACTGGAGTCATGGATGGCTGTGAATGTAGGTGCTTGGAATTAAACTCAGGTCCTGTGTGAGAGAAAAGTGCATTGAACAGCTGTGCCTTCTCTCTAGTCCCTCTAACTGCTTTTAAGAACTTCTCTGTCTTGGTACTCTGCAAATTCTCTATGGCCAGCCTTTTTGTTTGTAGGTACTTAAGGTTTTTTCATAGGGAGCTCTTACTATGTAGCCCAAACTCATAGGAAACTTCCTGCCTTAGACTCTGACTGCTGGCACCACAGCATGAGCCCTCAAGTCCAGTTTTATAGTTAAACTTGTTTGGAGCAAAGACTGTACTAATTCGAAGGATTTGTAACATTCCTCTGTTCTAGAAAGTTCTGTGATAACATGTCTTCTGATAACTCTTGCCTCTCTATCTCCACTTCTATTTTTGGAAATCTCATTGGCTACTATTAAACCTTTCTGATTCTATTTTGCTTCATGGGTATTTCCTACACTAGCACCTGTAGATCCCCTAGATTTCTTTTATGCTTTTATACTTCTGCCTCAGATAGGTCTAATCTGCCATTTAACTTATCCACTGGGTTCTTTATTTTCATACCAAGAACTTTTACTGGTTCTGAAAGTACTGTTTTTACCCCCACAGGTTGTTCAAGTTTTACTTCTCTTTTAATGCACATTTCTTATCCTTGAATTTTAATAGCTGTTGTTTTATGGATCAGAGTCTGCTGGGTATTGTTTTGGTTGGTTCTTGCTTATTGGCACCCCTCCCCCTCTCTGAGTGTAGAATTCCATTATGAGTTCAGATTTACTGAAAAACTTGGGTAGATTTTTTTCTTCACCCTAAGTCAAAGTAAGTGGTTTTCCTACAAACTTCCTATTGGGGGAAGATTCATCTACATACATTTATTTTTATTACGTTTATCTTCTTATATGTAAGTAGGAATACATGTGTCTACCAGGATACACTCACTGGAAGCCAAAGGACAACCTGTAGGAATCACTTTCCTCTTTCCACCATGTGGGTCTCAAGATCAAACTCGGGTTGCCAGGCTCACTGGAAAGTGCCTTTACTGCTGAACCATCTTGACAGTTTAAGGTTCATGTTCACATTCAGGCCTTTTTAAAAGCATCATTAAACATTCTCTTTAGGCTGACTTTCCTGTCTTTCACATGGGGTCTCTGATGTTCTAAAACAGAATATGAGTATACACTAGAGGAGCTCTCCCAGCTTCAGTGACTCCCTGGGTCCCTCTTGTTTCATGCTTTTACATTGATTTCTCCTCTACATACTGCCTTATTAGGGTTTCTGTTGTTGGAAGAGACATGACAGCCAGGGCAATTCTTATAAAGGAAAATAATTTGAGCTAGCGTACAGTTTCAGAGGTTTAGTCCACTATCATCATGGCGGGACATGGCAGAGGGCAGACAGGGTGCTGGAGAAGGAGCTTAGATCTTCAGGCAACAGGAAGAGAACTGTCTTCCACACTAGGAGTAGCTTGAGCATATGTGAGGCCTCAAAGCCCACCCCCACAGTGACATACTCCTTCCAACAAGGTCACACCTACTCCAACAAAGCAACATCTCCTAATAGTGCCACTTGCTATAGGCTAAGCATTCAAATGCTTGAGTCCATGGGGTATTCCTATTCAAATCACCACAGTATCTGCCTTCTTGCTTTGACTATTCTTCATACTGACTTTATATTTATTCTCAGATCATTATTTGCAACATGTAATTATGAACAATAAAAGTGTAAATCTTAGTTTTCAGCTTGATGAATTTTTTCATGTGTTTGCACATCTGAAGAACTGTAACTGGAATTCATACCATTGCTATGTTCCTCCATGGATCATGCCACTTTTTAGTAGTTTGGTTCGAGGCAGGGTCTCTTGTAGCTGGTGTGGCCTTGAATTCCTACTGCTTCTGCCTCTGCCTCCCAAGTACTGGGACCATGGACTTGCAACATAGTGCTCAACTATCATTGCCCTTCTTAGAGGAGTTTGAAAATAGCCATCATTTAGGTTGTTTCCAGGTTCTGCCTATGACAAGCAACGGTGCTATGAACATAGCTGAGCACATGTCCTTGTGGCATGATTGAGCATCCTTTGGATATATACCCAAAAGTGGTATTGTTGGGTCTTGAGGAAGGTTGTTTCCTAATTTTCTGAGAAATCGCCACACTGACATCCAAAGTGGCTGTACCAGCTTGCATTCCCATCAGCAATGCAGAAGTGTTCCCTTTACCCCACAACCTCTCCAGCATAAGTTGTCATCCGTGTTTTTGATCTTGGCCATTCTTACAGGTGTAACATGGAATCTCAGAGTTGTTTTGATTTGCATTTCTCTGATAACTAAGGATGTTGAACATTTCCTTAAGTGTCTTTCAGCCATTTGAGATTCCTCTGTTGAGAGTTCTCTGTTTAGGTCTGTACTCCATTTTTTTTATTGGATTATTTGTTCTTTTGATGACCAGTTTCTTGAGTTCTTTGTATGTTTTGGAGATTAGACCTCTGTCTGTTGTGGGGTTAGTGAAGATCTTTTCCCATTCTGTTGGCTGTCGTTTTGTCTTGTTGACTGTGTCCTTGGCTTTACAGAAGCCTTTCAGTTTCAGGAGGTCTCATTTATTAATTGTTTCTCTCAGTGTCTGTGTTGCTGGGGTTATATTTAGGAAGTGGTTCCCTGTGCCAATGCGTTCAAGTGTACTTCCCACTTTCTCTTCTATAAGGTTCAGTGTGGCTGGCTTTATGTTGAGGTCTTTGATCCATTTGGACTTGAGTTTTGTGCATGGTGATAGATATGGGACTATTTTCATTCTTCTACACATTGATATCAAGTTATGCCAGCACCATTTGCTAAATATGCTTTCTTTTTTCCATTTGATATTTTTTGCTTCTCGACTGAAGAATGGATAAGGAAAACGTGGTACATTTACAGAATGGAGTACTACACAGCAGAAAAAATAACAACATATTGAATTTTGCAGGCAAATGGATAGAGCTAGAAAACATCATTTTGAGTGATGTAACCCACACCCAGAAAGACATTTATCACATGTACTCACTCATAAGTGGTTTTTAAACATAAAGCAAAGAAAACCAGCCCACAAATCACAATCCCAGAGAACCGAGACAACAATGAGAACCCTAAGAGAGACATACATAGATCTAATCTACATGGGAAGTAGAAAAAGACAAGATATCCTGAGTAAATTGGGAGCATGGGGACCTTGGGAGAGGGTTGAAGGGGAGGGGAGAGGCAGGGAGGGGAGCAGAGAAAAATGTAGCGCTCAATAAAATCAATTTAAAAAATGGAATCAATTATTAAAAAAAAAGAAAGAAAATAGCCATCATTATGTCTCAGAATCAACGATTTTGATTAATTTGGTTAATTCATTTGGCTAATCTAAAAGGTTAATGTTTGTGCCTTTTGAGAAGATTTTAGAGAAGCTGACCCAGGGTCCTCCGTCATCCCTGATTTGTGATTTCGCTTCGTTTGTACTCTGTTGTGTGTACCTTTAATCCTGTGGTCTTTCTCTCTCGAAGGCACTCAGGGTCATGGGGAGAATCATGCGGGAGTGCTGGTATGCCAACGGGGCGGCCCGCCTGACAGCCCTACGCGTGAAGAAGACCATTTCTCAGCTGTGTGTCAAGGAAGACTGCAAAGCTTGACAGCACGTCCAGGCGAAAGGACACTGGTCGCAGCTTCCGTTTGTGTCTCAGGCCTTGTGTGAACATTCTTGCTTCTTTTCGCCATGTTGTATTTCAGTTCTACCTCAATGACGACTCACGACAGTGTTTAAGTGTCCCAAAGGCGGCAGCATCAAAAGACAACTCTAAAGTTAAGCTTGGGCAGGTCTCGACTTTTCCAATCTTCATGTTGCCATTTGTTTTATTTGTAAAGGTGACACACTCATTTTTTTTTATTTAAGGAGGAAGATGTTATGAATATAAAATAAGCTACATAAAATAGTAAAAAAAAACCCAATTTTTGTTTTACTTGAGCCAAGAGCACACACAAATGAGATGAAAACATATTAAAAATGTGAACTAGGGCACATTATAGTGAATAGAACTTTAGAACTTATCTGGACCCTTGAAAAGTTACTATTGCAAGGTCATGCTCTCCATACTCTCTCTCCTCCTTGCTTGCCACTCTCAACTTCACCTCTACAACAGCCCCTAAGGAGTTAGAAAGCCACCCAAGTCATTGCTTCTATATCTAAAAGAAGCCTCCCCTGTCTTGAACACTGTGAAATATTTCAGAGTCACAGAGCTCATGCCAGAGATGACAGCAAACCCTGTGATAACGAGCACTCTGAAGTCAGCTGGCCCGCTATGCTCCCTGCCATTTCCCATAGTGCTTTTCTTCCTAAGAGGGGGCATCTCCAGTTATGATATTTTTAATTTAGTCATGTAGAGAGTGTATTGAGTGTTTTGTAAGAACATAATGGATTCACTAGAATCTCAGAACCAATCTACTAGCATTTCCTCATAAAATGCCATCATTATCCCATTCATTAATGAGAAAATGTTTTCTGAACATTGCCAAAGACTGACCAATTATAAACATAGTCTAGAGATGCATGTCTTAAGATGTAGTTAATTTAAGGGTGTGTATTTAGGAAGAAAAATGACAGAAAGGTAAACCAGGAAAGATTTTGAGAAAAATTAAAAGAACTCTTTCAGAAGAATTTAACTGCTGACTAGTACAGAGACGACTATACTTTCTATGAGAAGACATTCCTAGCCTTTTAAGAGGAACCCTGTGTAGAGAGTTTTGGTGGCTCTGCCCCTAGCCTCCTTTCTTGAGGTCGGAAATATTTAACAGAACACCAGATATTTCATTCTAATGTACTGTACTGCTTTAGTGAAGGGGATTTAGCATGATGCCTTTCAGTGTTCCCAAAGCCCATTCCTCAGAACAGGCTTCTGCCTCAATGGTCTCAGAACAGAAGTGTTCTCTGACAGCATCGTGAGGAGCGAGGTGTCACACTAGCACCGACTGTTCTTCGCCACTTCCGGCAGGAAACACACCTGACCTGCATGTCATTAAGGCCAAATGTTTGAGTAAACACACCTGACCTGCATGTCTTTAAGGCCAAATGTTTGACCAAGTATAGTGCAGTCCTTTTATCATAGGTAGGGCAAATTTTCTACTATCCAGCGTTTGGATGTTCTACAAAGTATAACACAGTGAGTAACGTTCCAAAGGATACATCTAAGTTTTCCACAAAAATACACCTTGGTGTGTACATTTTGGTGTGCCAATATGCTACTGGATCCATTTCATTTGTTCTAAGTTGAGATAAGAAACACATAGCCTTGATGACTATGGGGTTTGCCTATATTTCCATTCCCAGTCATACATTCATCCATTTATAAGCACAGAGCACCCTGTAACTCACTTGCCACAATATTGGGTACAAGAGGGAATAAAAAGATAGATAGGTCCTGCCCTCAGGGATTTTAAAGTCTAATTTGGGAATGGGAAAAGGCATATGAGTGTGAGGGGAGAAAGTAAATTGACAGATAAAATATGCAGTGGGATGTCTTGAGTTCTGCGTGACAATGCTTTCGAGAATAGGTCTGAAAATCACTTCCAATTTGCAACACATTTAGAAAAGATCTTTATTTAGATATTACAGTCTAATTATATTATCAGTATCAAAAAGGTGTGCCTATGTGAATGGATGTTGAAAAGAACTGTGTGAAAGGGGTGATCTGGCTTGTGTTTTACCTTATTGCACACAGTTTCTGCATGAAGGAAATTAAATTATTTACTTACGCGATTGTATTCAAATCTTCAATAAAACCCTAATGTATTCTGTTCTATTTAACACTGTTCTGTGAATATATTTACTAGGTTTTTAAAGAGAGGGTGTTTAAGCATCTTCTTTGTCTTTATGCTTTATAATTTATTTGAGAGTATACAAATGTAACTTATATTTTATTGATTCAGATTTCACTGTGGAGAAATCCACGCATTAGTATGTTTTGAGACATTTTGCTTGTTCTTTTGCTGTTGAATTGTAATATTCTTAAAGGACAGAGAAACAAAAGTGTAAGGGAAAACAGTAGAAGTTACAGTTTTTCCTTACCTCTCAACACAGTTATACATAGAAACTGCTCACTTATTAAAAAATAGAGGAGCATTTAAGACTGAGACAGATTTACTGTACATACCTATGCAGCTCAATTTTAGACTATGTGTTTTTAATGGAATGTCATGTGATACTTGTTTCTTTTAAATATTGTTATGAGTAAAAATACCTTCTTAGGCTAGGTGCACAGTGACATCATTGTTTTGCTCCATATGGATGTTTTGGCTCTGGGTATAGCATAGAGCTTAGGAATGCTGTTATGAATTTTAGTACTGTGTGCAGAAATGATGGGGTTTCTACACAGCATCACTTCTTGAAATATGAGACGCATTATTTGTTGTCAACATTTGAGCATGAATTTGTTGCTTTATAAGTTGTGCGTTTAAGTTTGTAATCAGTACCAATTCTGTTGTATGCATTCTTCCATGTCTAAAATATTTGGCATGTCACATCTAGAATTCCTAATTTATGTTCTGCCTTGAGAGTTAAGTGAAACATGACTGTCGTACTCTATTTTAAGCATAGCACTTGCTTTTCATCTTTATACTTTCAATTAACTTTGCATTTTAAATTTCCATAATTGTATGAAAATAGTAACCTGATTGCAATGTCTGAAGAATTTAAAATCAGCTTTTATTTTAAAATGAAATATCTACAATACATTCATTAGATCATAAGTTCCACAATAGCTTATCATTTTGAATGCTTCTACTATCGCAGAATGATTAAACAAAGAGAAGTCTACTGTCCTGGAATTTTGCCACCATGTGACTTATTGGGACAGAGTAAACTCAGGGCAATCTGGGAGTCTAAGCAAAAGACCCAGGGGACCACTTAATGCATTGCCTGAAGGCAGGGAGCAGGCATCTGCCATCACACAGGGATCAAGAGAACAACTTAAAATTACTTGAAAGAGAATAGTTTTTTTGATTGATTAAAAGTAAACATGAAATTTTACATGATTAAATAAATTCATTTAAAACGTGGAAGCTTTGATTTCCTATCAAGCAGCTAAGGAACAATAGTAAATGTATCAAAATTGGTAGCTGAGGCATTCAATAATCATTTCCTTTATATGACTTTAAAACGAACATTTACCAACTACTTAGAAATGTTGATGTCTAGTGTTCTTAAGTGATGTCATTGTAGTTTTTGAAGCTATTCTCTTTTTATTTGTGAAAAATCACTTGGATTTTGTTCATTATCTTGGAGAAGACAGTCATAGTTTTAAGGGCTTTTAGTTTTTTTTTTTTCAGAATTTTTTAAAACAAAGCCAAATATCTAGAATGTAAAACATTCGCTAAAAATCTAAAATTAATCAGAATTCCTATACTGTATGCAACTTTTCCCCAAAGAATTCTAATGCAAACTTTGAGGTGCTTGGCTTTCTTTTTGCCCTCTAACTTTTCTTTGTTTCTTATTTTCACCTACTTTTAAATTTAAAGTTCTTTCACCATCTTCCAAAATTATAGCTACTTCTTAATTATTTTTAAGCATAGCTATTATTTAACTTAACCATCATAGAATTTCACATTTGTGATGGAAAAGAAATCCCTTAGTGATCTAAATTATTTCATATGTGCCACAGTGCAAAATGAAAATGAGAATTTAAAAGCTAAAGCAACTCTGAGCCTTGTAACTTGATTCCAATATTTTGTAGATGAAGAAGATGAGGCACAGGATGGCTGCTAATGATCGTAAAATGCAATGGTGACGCCTACTTCTGCAGCCTCGCCAACATTTATGAATTAAAAAGCTAATCAGCATGCATCTTAGCCTGCTGGGTAGTTTATTACCATAACATGTCGCCAGTGCTGATGGTCAAATTCTACCTCTTTCCGTACTTCCACTAAAGTAATTTCCCAGGTCAGTAGGAGAAATGAAAATGAGCAAAAACAAGGGTTTTAAAATAGTCATCGAGCTAGGTAGACAAGCCCTGGAGTGCTGATAAAACTGAAAATGCGATGGAAGAATTTGAGTGTGAGGTACTTGGTACAGGCTGGAGATGAGGATCAGCAGCAGAGGGCTTGCTTAGTAGGTGCAGGGACCTGGGTTGAGTCTTCAGCACTGAAAAGAGGAAGGGAGAAAAGAAAATATTTAGTGTGAGTAGTGATAAGAGAAGCTTCCAGACTCTTCCCACTGTTTCCTTCCTACATATATTGGCCATCTCCCTTCTGTTGGAGTAGGTGAAAGATGACTTGGTATGTGAATTGGGGGCTGTGTTCAATGTCATCTGTTTTCTCTTTCTCTCATTAGCTTTGTCTTCAGCATTGCTTCCCCTCCACCCCAGTGGCAGATTTCCTAAACTCAAATCACACCACAGCTCTGTCCTTTTGTGTATTTGAGCACTGTCCAGACTGTTACCCACTGAACTTCTTAACAGGGTTTGAATTTCCCCACCATGTCTAAGAGGTTTCGCCTTATCAGTTCACTGGTGATTATTCTCCTGGCACTGAGAAGAGGGCTTGGTTAATGGCTGCTATGACTTTCTCTTAAACTTTGGTCAGACTGGTTATATTCTAGCTTTTAGCTAAGGCGTAAAGGATGCACACTCTGCTTTAATGCTGCATTCTGCTTGAGCAGCGGCTTGAACAAAGACTGTGAAATACATGTCCCATAACATGAGTGCTCGAGTTATGTAGTGACAATCGATGCCACTGGATTGTTGTACTTCTGTCATCCTTTTAGAATTCTTATTTATTTATTTTTGTGTGTTATGGGTGGTTCGATGTGTGTCTGTGTACCATGTGCATGCCCGAGGCTTGGAGAGGCCAGAAGAAAGAGTCAGATCTCCTGGAACTAGAATTGCAGGTAGTTGTGAGCTGCTACGTGGATGTTGGGAACCAAACCTTGGTTCTCTGGAACCAGTGTTCTTAACTGCTAAGCCATCCCTCCAGCCCTGCTTCTGCCATGATTTTAGACTGAGCCATGTGCCAGGCTCTTTAGAATGTAGAATAGACTGGAATTGGGTGACAATCTCCACTTTAAATTTAACTGCCAAAATTCTTCTCCAGTTAATTGTAAAAGAATATAACATTTATTAGAAAATGATTTCCATCTCATCCTCATTTTAATAATGCCAGAAATACATTTTCTCCTTGTTGATCTATGTTACCCCACAAGAAGTGACTTCCTGGACCAACACTTTCACTGGAACACTTCTACCCCGGGTTTTAGGAATCTGACTGTCGACATGTCCACCAAGAGCCTGAGTGTGTAGGAGATTCACCTCTTTCCAGTATCCCACATTCTCCACAGGAAATGCACAGCCCAGGTCAGCTGAGGACTGAGGAGAGCACTGCAATGGGCTCTTCCCTCTTGACACGATTCTGTAACTCACAGAAAAGGACACGATGCATTTCTATATCATATACATATGTATGTATACATACACACACACACACACACACATATATATGTGTCTGGGTTATCCATCATTCAGAAATGGGAGCTAAATTTAAAAATGGTTCTTGACATATGCAAACTGAACACATAATTTAAAAGACTAAGTACTTTGACTCAGTGTTCCCACAAGTGAATGAGACAGAATGTTTATCCTGTTGATAGATTTTTCCCCCCTACCCCAAATCATCTACAGCAAGGCACAGTGACCTTGATTTCTAGCCATTTATGGAGTTTTTGTTCCATGGTTGAATCTATTCATTTGCTTCTCCTATAAAGGGCGGCTTGTGTGTCAGGCTCTAAGAAAGTCAAGCACAGACAGAGATTTATCAATACACTCAGTTTTTCATTGGAAAAACAGTAGTAACAGCATTTCTAAAGATCTAGTTATTTTCTGCTCTCTTTATCAAATGAGGGTATCTGAGTAGAATATTAGACTCTAGCTCCTCTCCAGAATGACATAAGTTGTGTACTCTCCTGACCCTGGGCTGAATAAGATCATCCACGCTTGACTGGTGTTTCAGGTTTTAAAATGGTCTAAAAAGAGAAAATTAGATTCAGATCTTTTTTTTAAAAAAGGATTTTGGATTGATTTTCAAAGTACTAATACTAATTATACTTTTCTTTGGGTAGTGTGACTCCTCTTATACCTAAGAACATATTACACGTGTCAAAACCATTGCATTTTGACATTGCAAAAACATGCCTTGAACTCTTGAACTACTGTGAACAGAGCCACTGTTGTAAAGACCTTTTTGATAAGCTAGCTGATAATTTTAAGTATGTAAAAAGCTGCTGCTTTCCACAGACAGGCTCAAGTGAATGTATATAGGGACTGTGAAAAAAATAAATTGGGTTTTAAAATAAGAACTGGGTGATAAATTGTATCCAAAGTGTGCAGATGGGAATTGTAGTGTGTAGCTGTATTTTCCTTGTTGAAGGTTGAGTAGAGTTCCAGAGTCATTCAGAAACTTCCCAGAAACATTCAGATGTTTCATGAATTTTGAATCTGTGAACATATGCATTTTATAGTAATATATACTTATATTGTTTAGAAATAATCATATTTTAGAACTTAGCAAGAGCTCAGTGATAGCCTTCATACCAAAATGTTTAACTTTGCCAACAGCAAGTCATAAAAGTATTTATTTTAAAGCTTGTTAATATTATTGCATAACTTCCTGCTGCCTCCAGGTGTACATACTTCTCTGCCTAAATGTTATATTTTTATGTATGCATTTTCGGAAGGCATATTGTTTTGTAAAGTGGCAAAGACAATAAATTAAGCACTCCTTGCACTTGTTTCTGTAAAGCATAAAGAACTCTATTTTAAATAAAAGAAAATGTGTCCTATGTTGGTGTCCATGTGCTCATATTCTATTTTACAACTGTGTTTATATTTGTATGCAGAGTGCAGGCAGGGTACTGGGGATGAGTACTGGGGACTGGTAGCACTGGAATGTCTCCCTTACCCATCCTTCCTCCTTTCTTTCCTTTTTTTTCCCACCAAGTTATATAGAATTTCAGAATTTCAAAGCCAGAAGACACACTTATTTAAAGCTGTTTTTCTGAATGATATTTAGGACAATATGTTCTTAAGGGTTTTATCTTTTGAATATTTTGCATTAATTTTTCCCAGTTTTAAATTTCATGTGTGTGTGTGTGTGCACAGAGCACGTGCAGTGTTCACAGAGGCCAGAGAAGGGTGTTACATTCTCTGGAACTGGACCATCAGATGGTTGTGAGTCGCCATGTGGGTGCTGGGAATGGAACTCAGGTCCTTTCGAAAAGCAGCCAGAGCTCTTAACTGCTGAGTCACTCTCCACCTCCCTGGCCCCCTTTGCCTTTTAAATGTAATTTATTGAAGAGCTACCAGGTTGACCTGTTCTCAAGCCTAAACAAGCTTCTATCGCTCTAAAAACTCATAACCGCCCCAGTCACTGACAGGCCTCTCCAGCATACAGAATAAACTCTGTCTTCGCTTCTGCTGTCCTCATCTTCATTTCCACACTCTGACTTCTTGCTCTTTCTTGGACTTTTCAAACATACACCTATCCTAGGTCGTTGCCTGGAATGTCCTTTCCCTCGACGTGTTTGCATCACAGGTGTCCCGCAGGACGCTGCCTTTCCTGTACTTCCGTCACCATCCACCGTGCGCTTTGCCTTCCTTCCCATTGCTTTTTAGTGCATTTAGAGCTAGTTGGCTTTGTTTTCCAACCTGCAGATGGATAGAGATTCACAGGGTCTAAATCCCTGAGTATTGGATTTGGGTATTTGAAGTGTTCTTTTTTTTTTTTTTTCTTCTTCCTTGCGTGTGTGTTTTCAAGACATGGTCTCTTTGTGTAGCCTTGGCTGTCCTGGAACTTGCTTTGTAGACCAGGCTTTCCTTGAAATCAGAGATCTGCCTGCCTCTGGCTCTTGAGCATTGGGATTAAAGGCATGTGCCTCCACACCTGTCGAAGATACAGTTTTCAAACCTTAAGAGCAGTGCATTATTTGCCCAATGAGATCTCACTATCCCCAAATGTCTGCCATAACTTGGAGAACATTTTGCCCTAACTAATGATGATTATTTGGGAACAATATTACAATTTTGATGCATCGGGGACTTAGCAAAAGAGGCAGAATACTATGTTGGTTTCACTTTTGGTAAAAGCTCTGAAGTTCTTTTACTTCTTTTTAATTTTCTTGTGAGGGGACTAGCTTTGTTAATAAGCACATCAGTGATCATGTATTAACTTAGTGCTAAACAGATGCATAAGCAATTGTTACTTTAAAACAATTTTATTTTCATTTGCTTATCTATTAAAAAGAACTTGGAAATTAAAAAACAAAAGCCAACCAAACCAAACACGATCTCTCACTAAAATGAAGATACAAAGTCTTTGCAGCTCAATGAACTTCTGAATCGTTAAGAGCGGTCGGTCCGAAGCTATGGATCTTCTTGGCAGGTATGCACTTTCACTGACCTGGACCAGCACGTGGGTCTTCTGTGATGTGTTCCTGAGAGGAAGGACTAGGAGATGAGGAAAAATGAAGATAGGGAAGCTGCAGGCAGGAGGTGCTGCACCAGCTATGTCTTATGTCTACTAGTATATTAAGAAGTACAGAGTCTTATGGACAGCTCCCAGGGGGAGAAAGGAACAGAGTCAGCAGAAACCTGTAACACAGTGGGACAAAGTCCGCAGGAAACTGACCAAGCAATGCTGCTCAAAGGGAACACTGGATATTTCTAGTGCTCTACAGAATGATGGCTCCCTCATGGCTTTGAGACTGAGAACCACAGCCCTTCAGTGCAGGGAGGGGAGATGAGTTCCTGGGATCCCAAACTGTAGCTCACTCAAGGGCCTGACCACTAATTGTTACTAACCTTGCCAAGCTAATTCCTTCTCTATACATCAGGGCCTCAGGGAAAGTCCCAGTCAGGTCTGGCCCCCAATATTTCACTATTAAATATATTTTTATTCACTTACTCTCCTCAAAAAATAAAAATAAAATGAAATAAAACATTACTTTAGATACAAGGTTTCAGTATATATTTTAGCTGGCCTTGAATTTGCTGTGTTGCCCCAAAAGTGACAGCAATCTTTAGCCCTCCAAGTGATGGGATAATGGATAGGGTCCATCGTGCTAAGTAAATAGCATTGATTAACAAAAGCTAAGTCAATTCTGAACTGGTTTCAGCCCCAGCTGTATCTTGTGGTTGTAGAGAAAGGCAAGTTATTTATTTGAGTTAATATCAACTGGGACAAATGTGAAATAATTTAAATGAGTTGGTTTCTGATGTCTAGTGGTGGCTTTTTCTTCCTCGGGCCATCATTTTTCCAGTTTCAGTGTCGTAAGTTTTAAACAAAAATTTGTAGAAACTCATGCTAATGAAATATTTTATTTAGAGCATATGCTTGAAATTGGATACATGCTTTTTCCCATTAGTATACATTTCTAGACATTGGGAGACCCTAAAATTAGACAGAAAGTAAGATTTTCCAAAAGGCTTCTTGACTTCTGGGGCAATAAGCGTTCTGAAAATTATTAAAGCATTGGGTAGCTTCCTTAAAGTCTGTTTAAGTTATAATGATTTCCTCTGAGAGATTTTTCACATACCCCATGGTTGGTTGTTACTACTGTAACTAACAACATTATAATTATGATATTTCTATAATTAAAATATTTTATTATTTTCCTTTCATCTCTCAGTCAATAAATCTTTATCAGATATTATTCCTAAATACACACTGATGTAAGAGTCATTGTCAGCGATATTTCATTCTGACTGATGAATTAAGTACATACCACTTAGAAAGCCAAACCAGGAAAGTATATATTGCTCTGTGTATTATGTAATCTGAAAATGATATAACGCCCACAAGAGATACTGAGCAAACATTTGCTTAAAGAGAATGGTTTTCAAGAACTTTCAGAGTAAATTAAATAACTCCTAAATTCTTGAAGTGGTAATACATATTTAATGACAAGGAAACAAGACAGCATTTCAGAAGGAGACAAGATAGGAGCATAGAAACAATCTTCCTTTGGAGGCTAGAAATAGAGCTATTCTAAACAAACAGAATCATAAACATGCTTGCTGTGGGCACAAATATTAAAAGTCAGTGAAGACATAGGACCTATGTACCATTTCAGATGAAGGATCAAGGAAGTTGACAAGCTGAAGCTTCCAGGGCTAGAAATATTTGTATGAGTCCAATGTGAGAAAAAACTGCCTGGTAAGAAACCCCCCAGACAGGCAGGAATGCCATTCATGGCCCTGAATAACCTGCAGAAAGGATGGAGGCAATGTATAAAGATCAGCTTTTCTTGCTGGATGCTGTCCTTTAGGGAGCTTCTAAAGATCTGAAGGCAGCACTACTTGCATAGAGCCAGCATTTAGTAAAAGCAGATGGAAGCATTGACTTAAGAGTCTTGTCAAAGAATCATGAAGACTCTTCAGTGCTCTATCTCCCTCCTTGGAACATGTTTGTAGATGTTGTTACATAGGCCAAGGATTTCAAGATGGTCTGCTGTGTCTCTGAAGCAATGCAACATAGTATCACTGTGGGGAGGGAGAAAAAGAAATGAAATATTTCTTTTCTAGTCACTTACCATAATAAATATGACCCAGGCAATTTTTAAAAGCACACACCCACCCCTCCACTGAAAAAGGTCTACCTTGTCATTCTCTCTCTGCATGGAGAATTTTCCAGGTGCCATTGAATGTGTGCATTAAATTTCAAGTATAACCAAATCGAATTTAGAACTACTAATGGCTATTCCATAGAAGAACCCTTGCTTCAGCAACTTAGGAAATTACACTTGATTTTCTTTTGAGTGTAACTCAATTGTGCTTGAAATTGTTCATTTGAACCCTTCTAAACAAGAAGCAGGTGGTTAAATGCGGGCCCTATTTAACATTTACACAAAACGTTTTCCACACAATGCACTGTTGCCCTTTGAATGTCAGTTGCCTTTCCCCTCGCTCTCGCAGCCTGTCCTTCCATGGTCATTTCATTTGACCTTGCTCTACATCCCTGAAAGGAGAATTGGCTCCAGTGTGTATCTACCTGCTAGGGAGTATTGGACTATTCTTATAGTCTTCCAGCTAAAGCTTTTAATATGGCTAAGTGCTGGTTACTGAAGCAGTTTAAGAAAGAGGAATTGCTGAGTTTACCTTCTTTTAAATGGAGAACCACAGGGTGACATAATCATATAAGACAGTGGACTAGAACGGGGAAATACAGCCTAGGTTCGCTAGACAGCAGAAACAAGGCCTTGCAAAAATTCATTTCAACCTTATGCAGCAGCCTAGATCCTCACTTTCACAAAATTCATGAGCTAGTTCATTAAATGCGCGTTCCATAGCTCAATTTTTGCCAGAATACATGGCTGATACCATAAACATCCCCTGAGAAGCCTGCTGCCCGGGCGCACTTACACACTGAAAGTTTATATCCAGGAAGGAAGGTGATGTTCAGCACAGCACACATAGTGCCCTTTCTTTTCTGTAGGACTTTAGGGGAGCAGGATTTTATGGGAGCCGGATGCATTTTCTCTCCCACTTCTGTCAACCCTTTGCCCCACCTTCTGGCATCATGGAACTCTTGCTCACTAGTGTGAAATCTTTCTCTATGTTCACTAATGTCTAGTGTTTACCTAGGATTCTGCTTGACACTCTTCCTCTCAAGTGTCCCTTCTTGGTGACCTCTGAACCTCTGTATTTGTTCCAGACTTCCCTCCTTAAGCTCCAGAACTGTAAATGCAAAACCCAGCACTCACTGCCAAGTCAATAAAGGAGAGTTGATTCAAGTATGAATGACAGTGGCTCAGAAACATGCAATTCTGCTACTCGAAACAGTATGTTTCAAATGTGGCAACAGTTTCCTGAGGTTTTTACAGTTATAAAACAAAGGAAAGCATACATCAAAGCAATTAGAATATATCAATGTAAGAAACATCAGATGTACTGATTATAGCCAAGTCAGAAATCTCTGTTACAGGTTTTTGATATTATTTGCTTTTTTTTAAATTTAGTGTAGTGGAAGCTATCATTCTACAAATACATCCCAAGTGGTTTTGTGTGACAGCTACAAGGATGTTCTATAAGCCATCAATGAATCTTTATCCAGGGAGCTAAACAAAGCCTCAGATGACTTGATTCTGGATCAGGCACATTCTAACTCTCCTCAGTCATGAAGTCCCAGTCAATCAGCCCTGAAGAATCCTTAAACCTTGTGTGTGTTTGTTTCCATCCCTACCAAACTTTATTAATATTTCTTTTGCAAATGTGAATGCCCTTGCATTTGAGGCACAGATGTTCAGTACTGAGATGTTTGTCTGGAGGATTTTTTAAAAATGAGCATGGAATGTCCTTCTCCATCTCTTTTAATTAATTTTGATTTGAAATATATCTTGTTAGATAGTAGAAAAGCTATACCACTTTGTTTGTTAGGTCCTTTTGAATGAAAAATCTTTTTACAATCCTTCACTCTGAGGTAATGTCTATTTTTTATGTTGAGGTGTTTTGCTTGTATGCAGCAGAAGGACAGATCCTGTTTTCATATCCATTCTGTTAGCCTGTGTCTTTTATTGACAAATTGAGTTCATTGATATTGAGATATTAATGACCACTGGTTGTTTATTCTTGTTATTATACTGTTGATGTTGGTATTGGTAGTGTGTGTGTGTGTGTGTGTGTGTGTGTGTGTGTGTGTGTGTATGAGTGTGTGTGCATGTATGTGTGTGTGAGGGGTTTCTTTTCTTTGGATTTTGCTGGTGTGAGATTAACTACTTCCTGTGTTCTCCTGGCTGTAGTTAACTTCCTTGGGTTGGAGTTATCTTTCCAGTACCTTCTGTAGGGTTGGATTTGTGAGTAGATATTGTTGAAATTTGGCTTCTTCATGAAATAGTTTGTTTTCTCTATCTATGGTGATTGAAAGTTTTGCTGAGTATATTATTCTGGGCCGGCATCATGGTCTCTTATAATCTGAAAAACATCTGTCCAGGCCTGCTGGCTTTTAGAATCTCCATTGAGAAGTCTAGTGTAATTCTTACATAGTTCTGCCTTTATATGTTACTTGGCTTTTTACCCTTGTAGCTTTTAATATTTGTTCTTTGTCTTGTATGTTTAGTGTTTTGATTATTGTTTGACTTGGGGACTTTATCTTCTGATTCAATCTATTTGGTGTTCAGTAAGCTTCCTGTATGTTTATAGACCTACCCTTTTTAAGGTTAGGGAAATTTTCTTCTATGATTTTGTTAAATGTATTTTCTGGGTTTTTGAGCTGGGATTTTTCCATATCTTCTATTCCTTTTATTGTATTATTGTTAGATATGGTCTTGCCGTGGTGCCCCAGATCTGGATACTTTGTGTTAAGAGTATTTTAAATTTAACATTTTATTTGACTGATGAATCTATGTCTTCTATTGTATCCTTAGCACCTGAGATTCTCTCTTCCACCTCTTGTACTCTGTTGGTGATGCTTGCTTGCTTCTGCAGTTCTCATTTCCTTACCCAGATTTTACATGGCTAAATTTCCTCAGTTTGTGCTTTCTTTATTGCTTCTAATTTGATTTCCACGTCTTGAGTGTTTTCCTTCACCTGTTTGTTTTTCTTGGCCTTTTTATCATTCTTTAAGGGGTTTGTTGATTTCCTCTAATTTTTTGGTCGTCTTTTCCTTAATTTCTTTAAGAGAGTTTCTACTTTCTTCTTTAAGGACCACTTCCATCTTCATAAAGTTGTATTAAGGCCATTTTCTTGCGTGTTGTCTGTGTTGGAATATTCTCTTTTTTTCCTTTTCTTTTTTTCCTTTTTTTTATTTTTCATTCAAAAATTTACACTTCCTCCCCTTCTCCCAGTCCCCTCCCGCTCCCCCACTACCCCTTCCCTCTCTCCCTGCTTCCTTAAGAGGGGGCAGGGTACCCTGCCCTGAGGGAAGCCCAAGGCCTTCCCCCATCCATCCTGGCCTAGGAAGGTGTGCATCCATATAGACTAGGTTCCCAAAAAGCCAATAAATGCAGAAGAGATGTGTCTCAGTGCCATTATCATTGCCTTCTCAGTTAGCCCCCATTGGCAGCCACATTCAGAGATTCCGGTTTGATCACATGTTCATTAAGTCCTGGTCCAGCTGGATTTGGTGACCTCCTATTAGATCAGGCACACTGTCTCAGTTGGTGGACCAGACCCTGGCGGTCCTGACTTCCTTGCTCATCTTCTCCCACCTTCTGCTCTTCAACTGGACCTTGGGAGCTCAGTCCATTGCTCTGATGTGAATGTGGGTCTCTGTCTCTATCTCCATCTGTCAGGCGAAATTTCTATGGTGATGATCAAGATATTCATCAATGTGACTATGGGACAAGGCTAGTTCA
This sequence comes from Ondatra zibethicus, assembly GCA_004026605.1. Taxonomy (NCBI): domain Eukaryota; kingdom Metazoa; phylum Chordata; class Mammalia; order Rodentia; family Cricetidae; genus Ondatra; species Ondatra zibethicus. The sequence goes on from PVIU01022593.1 coordinate 21,315, forward strand.
GGCATCCTTTCCTCTGCTGCCCAAGTACCTAGCTGGGGACATCCCTGTGGACACCTGGGATCCCCTCTAGAGCCAAGTCTCTTGCCAATCCTAAAATGACTCCCTTAATGTAGATATCTTATTCCATTCTCCAATATCCACCCTTCCTCCATCTCCACCCTCCCACTCCCCCAAGCTCTCCCCAGACCTTCCCTTCTCCCGTCTCCCTCCCCCTCTCCCCTTTGCTCACCCCCACCCCTACCTCCACCCCTATCCCTACTCCTGTGCTTCCAACTTTTGCCCAGCTATCTTGTTTGCTTCCAATTTCCAGGAGGATCTATATATGTTCTTCTTTGGGTTCACCTTGCTCTTTGGCTTCTCTAAGCTTGTGAGCTATAAGCTTAATGTTGTTTGTTTATGGCTAGGGTCCACTAATGAGTGAGTACATACCATAATCATCTTTTTGGGTTTGGGTTATCTCACTAAGTATAGTGTTTTCTATTTCCATCCATTTGCATGCAAAATTCAAGATGTCATTGTTTTTTACTGCTGAGTAGTATTCTAATGTGTATATATTCCACACTTTCTTTATCCATTCTTCCATTGAGGGGCACCTAGGTTGTGTCCAGGTTCTGGCTATTACAAATAATGCTGCTATGAACATAGTTGCACAAATGCTTTTGTAGAATGATTGGGCATCTATTGGGTATATTCCCAAGAGTGGTATTGATGGATCCTGAGGTAGGTTGATTTCCAATTTCCTGAGAAACCACCACACTGATTTCCAAAGTGGTTGCACAAGTTTACATTCCCACCAGCAATGGATGAGTGTTCCCCTTACTCTGCATCCTCTCCAGCATAGGCAATCAGTGGTGTTTTTGATTTTAGCCATTCTGACAGGTGTAAGATGGTATCTCAAAGTTGTTTTGATTTGCATTTCCCTGATCACTAAGAAAGTTGAACATGACCTTAAGTATCTTTTGGCAATTCGAACTTCTTCTGTTGAGAATTCTCTGTTCAAATCATTACCCCATTTTTAATTGGGGTATTGAGAATTTTAATGTCTAGTTTCTTGAGTTCTATATATATTTTGGAGATCACACCTTTGTCTGATGTGGGATTAGTGAAGATCTTCTCCCATTCAGTAGGATGCCTTTTTGTCTTAATGACAGTGTCCTTTGCTTTACAGAAGCTTCTTAGTTTCAGGAGGTCCCATTTATTCACTGTTGCTCTTATTGTCTGTGCCACTGGGGTTTTACATAGGAAGTGGTCTCCTGTGCCCATGTATTGCAGGCTACTTCCCACTTTCTCTTCTATCAGGTTCAGTGTGGTTGCATTTATATTGAGGTCTTTAATCCATTTGGACTTGAGTTTTGTGCATGGTGATAGATAAGGATCTATTTTTATTCCCCTACAGGTTGACATCCAGTTATGCCAGCACCATTTGTTAAAGATGCTTTCATTCTTCCATTGTATAATTTTAGCTTCTTTGTCAAATATTAGGTGTTCATAGGTTTGTGGATTAATATCTGGGTCTTCAATTCGATTCCATTGGTAAACGTCTCTGTTTTTATGCCAATACCAAGCTGTTTTCATTACTGTAGCTCTGTAATAGAGTTTGAAGTAAGGGATGGTAATGCCTCCAGAAGTTCCTTTATTGTATAGGATTGTTTTGGCTATCCTGGGCTTTTTGTTTTTCCATATAAAGTTAGTTATTGTTCTCTCAAGGTCTATGAAAAATTTTGTTGGGATTTTGATGGGGATTGCATTGAATCTATAGATTGCCTTTGGTAAAATTGACAATTTTACTATATTGATCCTACCAATCCAGAAGCATGGGAGATCCTTCCATTTTCTGGTATCCTCTTTAGTTTCTTTCTTCAAGGTCTTAAAGTTCTTGTCAAATAGATCGTTTACTTCCTTGGTTAGTGTTACCCCAAGATACTTTATGCTATTTGTGGCTATTATGAAAGGTGATGTTGTTGGAGGAATTCTTGCATTGGCGCCTGCCCATCTCTTCCTTCAAATGCAGCCAGGAGAGTCTTGACATCTTGATCCAATCTTTGCTGTGAGTGACAGTATACTTGGAGAACTTTCTTGGTCTGTCCTCTCTTAGGACCTCAAGGTACTGGAGCCAGTTGTGCTGGTGGATCCCTCTGGATAGCTGATCTCAGCACAGGAACAGGGACTCCTGGTGGGCCAAGGACCCCTGCAGAGGAAAGGGCGAACTTGCAGGGGGCGGGGGGGGGGGCAGGGTCGCGTGGAACAAAGAGACCCCCAGCAGGGGCTGGTGGTGCCTGCACTTCCTTCTGGGGACATTCAGGCAGGGCGCGCACACACTCACCCCTCTGGATAGCTGATCTCAGCACAGGAACAGGGACTCCCCTCTGGATCGCTGATCTCAGCCTGGAATATTCTTAGTGAGGTGGGATAGCTGGGCTCTGGTGGTACCATAATGTCCTTGCTATTGCTGATTATACTTTTACACTGGCATTTAGGCATCTGGGTTTGGAATGATTAGTTCTAGTCCCTGATTTCTGAGTTTGTCTTTGTTGGATGTGGTTTTTTTTATTGTTTGTTTGTTTGTTTCTTGATTTCTGTGTAGTGACATTTTGTTTGTAATATAAATAAAACTTGCCTGAAGATCAGAGTGCAGAGCTAAGCCACTAGTTAGCCATAGAGACCAGGCAGTGATGGCACACATCTTTAATCCCAACACTTGGGAGAAAGAGGCAGTCGGATCTCTGTGAGTTCAAGTATACCTTGGGCTATATGGGATTGAATCTGTCTAGAAGAGAAAGAGAGCTCACACAAAAGTAATCCCAACACTTGGGATCACACACCTTTAAACCCATCACTGGGGAGGTAGAGACATGAGTGATATAGCTGGGCAGAGAGAGGAATATAAGGCAGGAGGAGAAAGGAGCTCAGATGCACTCTGGCTACATAGAGAAAGGATGCAGTCTGAGGATGCAGTCTGAGCACACAGTCTAAGGTTTCAAGGAGACAGATGCAGTCTGAGGTTTCATAAAGAGACATAGAGAGATTCAGTCTGAGCATTCCTACAGACAGGATTGCCCCTTCAGTCTGATCATTGGTTGAGGTAAGAACACTTTAGTGGTTGGCTTTTCTGCTTCTCTCATCTTTCAGCATTAACCCCTATGTCTGATTCTGGGTTTTTATTATTAGGAATAGTTAGAATTAGTGTTATATTTCTGTTTCCTCTTTGGTTTCCTAGCCTTCACGGCCTGGATTTCTAGATGCTAACGTAACCTCTGATCTAGTAGGAATCAAGTTGGGAGCTGGTCTTCTGGCTGTTAGCTTGGCCTTTGTTGCAGCAGAGGGTTTTTGTTCCTTCTACTGTTGTGGTCTGCACCTGATCTTCTGATTGGTGTGGTCTACACCTGAGCAGCTGAAGTCTGTTCAAGCTTGGATGATTTGCCCTTGTTCTGACTGGTGTGTCTTGCCTCTAAGTGGTGGAAGTTGCAGGGCCCAGCAGTGGGACTGGGGATGAGCTGGGTTGGTGGGTGTGAGCTGCAGGAAGGGTGCTGGGAAACAGAATCCAGGGAGGGGAGGAGTTCTGTTGGCGGGCAGGTCACTCACTGGTTCTGACTGGTGTGGCCTGCCTCTGAGTGGCAGAAGACCTGTACTTCCTCCTTTAGGTAAGAAAATTTTCTCCTATGATTTTGTTGAAAATAATTTCTGAATTTTTGATATGTATTTCTCCTTCCTCTATTCCGGTTATTCTGAGATTTGGTCTTTACATAGTGTCTCAGATTTCCTGGATGTTTTATGGCTGATTTTTTTTTACGTCTAACATTTTCTTTGTTTGAAGTATCCATTTCTTCCATCTTGTCTTTAATGCTGAGATTTTTCTCTTTCATCTTTTGTATTGTGTTGGTGAGGATTACCTTTGTGGTTCCTGTTCGAGTTCCCAAATTTTTCACTTTCAATTTTTCCTCAGCTTGAGGTCTCATTATTGATTCTTTTTCCACTTCAATATCTTGAACAGTTTTCCTTAATGGATTTATTCATACCCTCTTTTAAGGTTCTTCAGCACAATGATGGTAGTTATTCTGAAGTCCCTGTCTTGTGCTTGGCATTTTTCAGGGCCTGCTGTAATAGGGTTTATGGATGCAAGTGGATACATTTGTCCTAGCTGTTATTGAGTTTTTATGTTTTTATGTCTGCCAACAGAACTGCTCCCCTCCCTGGATTCTGTTCCCCAGAACTCTTCCTGCAGCCCACACCCACCAGCCCCAGCTCATCCCCAGTCCTGCTGCTGGGCCCTGCAACCAACCCCAGGTGACTTCCACCACTCAGAGACAAGGCACACCAGTAAGAAAAGCGGCAAATAATCCAACCTTGAACAGACTTCACCTGCTCAAGCTCCTTTATCGTCCAGATATTTGGATTTGGAACCATTATAGTTCCTGGTCTTTGATATCTTGTCTTGTCTTTATTGGGTGGGTTTTCCTGTTGATTTCTGTTGCCCTCTCTCTGTCATAGGCACATGTGGTAGCTGTGGGTTGCTTGGAAGGGAGTCCTCCAAGTCTCTGTCAGGTGTGACGACAGGGGTTCATGGGTAGAACTTATTTCGATCTGTTGGAAGCTGACAGGCAGGAATGGGGATTGACTAGAAGGGTGGGGGCCTGGAAGGATCCCTGGAAGGAGGACAGTTGAATATTCCACGAGGATCTGTGGAATCCACAGGGAATGGAGGAAAAGAGGGACGATGGGCCCCTGCACGTGGTCTGCTCCAGGGAGGGGGGTGACAGGACCCTGGGGAGTTGGAACTGAAAGCTGGGGAGGAGAGTGAAGGTTGCCCATTGGCTCCTTGGCTAATGTGTTTCCAGGGAGGGTGGCTTGGGTGTTGGTGGGTGAGACAAAGGGATGGGGTGAGGAAGGTTGTGGGAGAGAATCTGCTTCCTTCTGTACTTATTCTAAAATTTACAGGGGCTGGAGGGATGACTTAGTGGTTAAGAGCACCAGTTGTTCTTCCTGAGGATCTGGGTTCAGCTTCCCAGCACCACGTGACAGCTCACAACCTCTGTCACTCCAATACCAGGGGATCCGACACCCTCACACATACATACAGGCCAAACACCAATGCACGTGAAAGAAAAATAAATATATACAAATTTAAAAATATAAATAAAAGTCATAATATATTGTTAATTTTTGTTTAAAACAACTATATTTTATATAATTAAATTTTAAAAATTAAAAGAGATTGTTTCTTTCTCACCTCCCCCCTGCGATGTTAGCTATTTCGTGGTGTGGTTTTGATATTCCTCAGTCATATTTTTGCTTTCCCATTATTTATGGAGTATTGGATTCTCTCTTTGTCTTCATTTTGCAAATATCTTAATTTTTAAGGAGTCTTTCACTGGGCATTGAATTGATACTACGGTGTCTTTGGAATGTGTCTATCTGTGGTATGTGTGCATATATGTGTATATTCATATGTGTGTCTGTGGGCATGGGTGTGCGTGCATGCATGTGTGAATAGAGGACTGAATTGACTTGGCATCTTCTCCCATTGCTTTTCACTTCACTTACTGAGGTAGGTTCTTTCCACAAACCCAGAACTCACCAATTTCTGTTGGACTGGCTAGCTGGCTAACAGTTGACATCCTTTGTCTTTGCCTCCTGAGTGCTGAGATCACAAGTGCCTGCTATCTTTGTCTAGCTTTTAAGTGTCTCTCAAAATTCCAAGGGCATAGCAAGCACTTCCGCTGAGCAACCTCCATGCTGCTGGACCCGTTTTTTATTTCTTATTCACTATTTTTTTCAAGATCTAAACATGTTTAATTAATTCAAAATTCTCATTGTTTCTGAGGTCAGTTGTAATTCTTTGTGCTATTGATTCATTTTTCCACTTTAACTTTGAATTAAAATTAATTAATCTTATTCACTGACAATTTCACTCATGTATTTAGTGACTTCTGATTACTCCTTCCTCTGTATCTCCTTTTAATCCCTGTCAACATCTTCCTTCTCCCTGTTAGTCACTACCCACATTCATGTTTTTAAAATTCTTTTGTGATGCACTGAGTTTAACCAAGGCTACCTGTGTGGCCATTTGTATGGAGTTACACATTGCAGTCTGGAGGGCTCACCAGTTGATACAAAAGTGAAGATAATATCTCCTTGTCTTCTAGAACCAAGAGTGAAAGGCAGGCCTGTGATGCACCTCTTCCATCCATGTTTTACTCAATATAGTTGGGCCTGTTCTTGTACAGACCAAGTGCTGTTAACTGCAACTGATATGAACTCATGACTGCAATTGTGTCTTGCCCAGAAGATGGTGTTTTGAAATCCTTCTCCTAACTCTGGGCTTTTATTCTTTCTGCTTCCTCTTCTACACTTTTTCCAAAGCCTTAGAGTAGGGTAATATAAATCTCTTGCTTAAAGATGACTAGTCAACCATCACTTATCACCACCAGTATCAATTGCTACTCACTGGAAAGAGCAACTCCTCTGATTAAGGCTGAGAGTAACATTTGTCTTTAAACATAAACATATTTGGTTTTCCACTATGTAAATTTAACTAAGCAATAGTATTAAACTCCCCTCTAGGGCCTCTGACATTGTGGCCATGACCATAGATGAAATTTACAGTAGCAGGTGTGGGTTCCCTGCTATGGAGCAGATCTCTAATGCAATCAATGAGTTTTTACCCCTTTGACAGTCATGCCTTGCTGCACAAGTGTCTTGCCTGCTAGACAATTCTCATGGTTTGTATGAGTCACAGCTGGATAAGACTGTTGATATGTCATGTTTGTGTTGTTCCCACTCCTCCCTCTCCTGGGCAATGTGTCTCATACTTTCTGACACAATGAAAGCCAGACAGTGGAAGAGACTTCCAGCCTAGTTTAAGCTTGACTGGCTTGAATCTCGTAAGCAAGGTATGTGACGGCAGCGAAGGGGTCTTACCTAGTTTTTCTTCTTTAGTGGCCAGTCAGCAATGAGATTATAATGAGTCTAGTGGGATTTTTGTTTGTTAACTGATGTTTGTTATGTTAAAACTTTTTGATTTGTGTTTACAAGTTTAAATGACTTTTGGAAATTTTCCTGGAATCTATTGTTTACCCATATGTATTATCCTATCCCCTCTCTTCTCTTTGAGGCCTTTGAAATGCATGTAAGTCACTCAACTTTGATATTGTTCTAGAAGCTCCTGAGTCTCTATTCACTGTGTCTGGACTTCCTTACCATGTGCCACGCTGTTTCAGTTCTGTTTATATTGCCACGTTCGCTATTGCTTTATTTTGAGTTTTATTTTAAAAAAGCATTTACTTATGTTTTGTTTGGGTATTAATGTATGCAATGAACATGTGCCACCATGCTATACTCTATGTACATGGAGGACAACTTTAAGGAGTTGATTCTCTCCACATTATGGGTTCTGGGTACTGAACTCAAGCCATCAGACTTACCTTCATAAAGCCTTTTCCCACTAACCCATGTGGCTGACCTTTCTTTGTGTGTTAGCTAATCTAATATGCCCTTCTAACAAAATTGTATTCCAGATGTGAACATCCTGGAATAAACATATTTATAGAGGTACCATTTGGTTTCTTGTTTTTTAATGCTGTCTACTTATTTTCCCATTTATTTTTATGCTTGAACATATCCGTAGTGCCGTCATCCAGTCTTGGTCTGTCTCTGTGTCTGCTCTTCATAACTGTTCTTTCTTTTCCCATGGATAACTTGATTCTTTATGTATCTATTATTTTTTTTTGCTTGATGCTGATAATGTAAAATCTGCAGCA
>PVIU01022594.1:0-29178 GCA_004026605.1 Ondatra zibethicus
TTGGTATTGCTGTTGACTTCTAGTTTTAAAGCATGGTGATCTGATAAGGTACATTGGATTATTCCAATTTTTTTGTATTTGTTGAGGTTTGTTTTGTTACCGAGTATGTGGTCAATTTTTGAGAAGGTTCCATGAGGTGCTGAGAAGAAGGTATATTCTTTTCTGTTTGGATGGAATATTCTATAGATGTCTGTTAAGTTCATTTGAGTCTTAACATCTGTTAGTTCTCTTATTACTCTGTTCATTTTTTGTCTGATTGACCTGTCCAGTGGTGAGAGGGGAGTGTTGAAGTCTCCTACTATCAGTGTGTGGGGTTTAATATATGATTTAAGCTTTCGAAGTGTTTCTTTGACATATGTAGGTGCCCTTGTGTTTGGAGCATAGATGTTCAATGTTGAAATACCTCTTGATGGATTTTCTCTGTGACTAATATGAAATGTCCTTCTTTGTCTCTTTTGACTGATTTTAGCTTAAAGTCTATTTTGTTAGATATACCTGCTTGTTTCTTAGGTCCATTTGATTGGTACATTTTTTCCCAACCTTTTACTTTGAGACGATGTCTGTCTTTGAAGTTGAGATGCGTTTCTTTTATGCAGAAGAGGGATGGGTTCTGTTTTCATATCTGATCTGTTAGCCTGTGCCTTTTTATGGGTGAGTTGAGTCCATTTACATTAAGAGATATTAATGACCAGTGGTTGCTATCTCCTGTTAATTTGGTTTTCATCGTTGGTGATGTTATTTTGTGCGGTTTTGTTTTTTTTTTTTTCTTCTTCAGGATTTGCTGTAATGAGATCATCAATTGTCTGTGTTTTTGTTGGTATAGCCATCTTCCTTGGGTTGGAGTTTTTCTTCTAGTATTTTGTGTAGGGCTGGGTTTGTGGCCAGGTATTGGTGAAATCTAGATTTGTCATGGAATATCTTGTTTTGTCCTTCTATGATGATCGACAGTTTTGCTGGGTATAGTAGTCTGGGCTGGCATCTGTGATCTCTCAATGTCTGCACAATGCTTGACCATGACCTTCTGGCTTTCATTGTCTCCACTGAGAAGTCAGGTGTAATTCTGATAGGTCTACCTTTATATGTTACTTGGCCGTTTTCCTTTGCAGCTCTTAATATTCTTTCTTTACTCTGTATATTTAGTATTTTGAATATTATGTGGCGAGAGGACCTTTTTTTTGGATCCAGTCTATTTGGTGTTCTGTAAGCTTCTTGTATCTTCATAGGCATATCTTTCTTTAGGTAGGGAAAGTTTTCTTCTATGATTTTTTTAAATAAATTTTCCGTGCCTTTGAGTTGACTTTCTTCTCTTTCTTCTATACCTATTATTCTAAGATTTGGCCTTTTTATGTTGTCCCATATTTCTTTTCTTTTTTTTTTTTAACTTATTTATTATGTATATAGTGTTCCGGTCACCAGATCTCATTATAGATGGGTGTGAGCCATCATGTGGTTGCTGGGAATTGAACTCAGGACCTCCAGAACAGCAGTCAGTTCTCTTAACCCCTGAGCCATCTCTCCAGCCCCTACCATATTTCATTGATATTTTGGGTTAAGCTTTTGTTAGATTTAATGCTTTCTTTAACTGATGAGTCTGTTTCCTCTATTTTATCTTTTGCAGTTGAGATTCTCTCTTCCATTTCTTGTATTCTGTTGTTCCTACTTGCATTTGTGATTCCTGTTCTTTTCCTCATGGTTTCTGTTTCTATAATTCCTTCTGCTTGTGTTTTCTTTATTTTTTCTATGTCAGTTTTCAAGTCCTGAATAGTTTCTGTTATATGTTTGAGTTCTTTTTCTTGGTTTACTTTAAGTGATTTGCTGATATCTTCCAATTTTTTGTTTTTTTCTTCCATTTCTTTAAGGTAATTTCTCAATTCATCTTTAATAATTTTAGATATTCTCTTGTGGTTATTTTTTAGGTCATTTTCTTCTGGGTCATCCATATTTAGTTGTTCAGGTCTTACTTTTGTAGTGTCTTTGGGTTTCACTGGTATTGTGTTGCTCTTTGTGGTGTAGCATGTGATCTTACCTTTTCTACTCATCTTTTCCTCTAATAGGTATGGTTGGTGCTGTCTGAGATTCTGTTGAATAATCCTCTAGGTGCCCGTAGATCGAAAGCTAAGATGGTTTTCCTCGTGGTACAGTCAGTGTCACAGTTCTAGTTACTCCGTTGGTTATTCCTGTTCCTGGAGGTAGCTCAGTACTCCAGTGTTTTGGTCTGGTTCCTTGGAGTTTGCTGTCTCAAGCCTATTTTGGTCTAGGCTGCTGGCTTTGATCTGTTTCTGTAAATCTTGGTCTGGATCTCCTCTTGCAGAAGTCCCTGGCTTGGAGTTAGACCTGTTCTGGTGGTGATTGCTGATTCTGGATCTGGTCACTGGTTCAGTCCTGATCTGCTCCTGTCCTAGACTGGGTTTGCTCCTGGCTTCTGCCCCTGGTGGAGCTTGTTCTCTCTTTGTCTTAGGTTCAGTGGAGCTTGTTTCCTCTGGCTCTCTCTGTCCTAGGAGTCTCTTTCAATTCCACTCCTGTGGAATTTGTTGCCTAAAGTGGAGTTCCTTGCCTCAGGGCAACTTTGGCTTAGGTTACTGGCTTTGACCAGTATCTGTATCTGTAAGTCCTAGTCTGGGATCTCTCCTACAGAAGTCCCTGGGTTGGAGTTGGGCCTGGTTCTGGTCTACTGCCTGGGAGGTTCTAGGCTCGGGTGCGCCCGAACCCGCAGGAGACCTGCTTGCTTCCTCAGAGGTCTCAGACTCGAGCTGGGACCCACAGGGGTTCCAGGTTCCTGCCTATTCCCTTTGATGTCCCAAACCAATGCCCAAACCCACAGGGTACCTGGCTCAGGCCTACTCTCTCTGAGGTCCCAGATTCGCACCTGGCCCCGTCGAGATATCTGGTTCCTGCTTATTCCCTCAGAGTACCCAGCCTCACTCACGTCCAGGTTGATGGAGGTCCTGGCTCCAGCCTGATTCCTGGGGGGTCCTAGATTCTCACCCAGACCCGCGGGGGTGTTGGCCCACGTCCACTCCCTTGAAGGTCCCAGATTCACATCTGGACCCTCAGCAGTCTCTGGCTCTGGCTCACTTGCTCAGCGGTTACTCCCTTGTACCTGTTCCGGTAGAGATCGCTGGCTTTGGATCTCGTTGCTGGGTCAATCCTGATCCGCTCGTGTCCGGGAACCGGGTTTGCTCCTGGCTTCTGCCCCTGGTGGAGCTTGTTCTCTCTTTGTCTTAGGTTCAGTCCCACTCCAGTTCAGGTGGAGGTCGTGGACTCTGAGTCAGGTCATTGGCTCAATCAGTGTCCCAGGACTGGGTTGGCTTTAAGGGCTGGGTTTGCTCCTGGCTTCTGCTCCCAGTGGAGCTTGTTTCCGCAGCTCTCTCTGTCCTATGAGTCCCCAACCCTCCTACTCCTAATAAATAATTTAAAAAATAGAAGAGAGATCTGTCCTTTTTTTGAGATGAGAATATAGAGGGCTTGCCTAACATATCTGAGGCCCTTGGTTTGATTCCCAGGATAGCAAAGAAACAAAACAGCACTACCTGTTTCTGAATACGTGTATTACCTACTGAGAGACTTGATCTACAAGGTTTCTTTGCCTAAAGTATCAATGTGATGTAATGTTCAATGTTCAGTGTTTCTTTCTTATAATCAAGCCTCAAACCTTACCTTTAATAGTTCTACCACTCCTCTACTAAACAAATAATCTTGTTTGCCTACTGCACATTGTCTAACTCATAAGCCCCTCATTTGTCCAGATCTAATTGGAATGTGTCATCTTCCTTAAGTCCCTTTCAGTTTTGGAGATGTCTGTTCATGTTTGTGTTCTCTCCGTTGTATTTCTGGAGTACATATCCACTGTTGCCACATCCATGACTGTTCTCCTCAGTCCTCTAAAGTTTCTGTGTTCTTTCCCATGATCAAGGCCACCTCTGCACCCTTAGGACAAGCCTAGTTACATGGGTATCAAGTTTTGCTTAACATACTTTATAGGAAACAGATCTCAACCAAGAGGTCAGCAGGTCACCTTGAAAATGGTAATAGAAGTCTATCTGTTTCTTTATAGTGATCGTAACCCTGTTGATAAAGAAGATACTGACACTAATAGCAAAGGAGGCTGTAACCAGCAGGCCACTGGCTGGAGAAAAGGGGCAGGCCTGGGATATAGCCATCCTGGATTGGGTTCATCAGAGGAGGTGAGATGAATTCTTTATTCCTGGGAGTTATGTGAACATAGAATATACTTAACTTTTACTATCTGGCCTCAAAACACATGCACAAAATAGAGGTCAAAATTTCTAGAAATCAGTCCTCCTTCTACCATGTAGGGATCAAACGATCAAACACAGATTGTCAGGTTTAGTGGCATGTACCCTTCCAACTCAACATCCCTTCCCCTCCCCTCGATCCTGTGTTACAACTTGTTGTGTTGAGTGCTTGGTGATTTCCCTTGACAGTGAAAAGGTGGCAGAGAAGTTAGAATAGAGTTTATCATACTCTTACATAAAGAATATGCAGGGCTGGAGAGATGGCTCAGGGGTTAAGAGCACTGGCTGCTCTTCCAGAGGTCCTGAGTTCAATTCCCAGCAACTACATGGTGGCTCACAGCCATCTATAATGAGATCTGGTGCCCTCTTCTGGCATGCAAGCATACATGGAAGGAATACATAATAAATAAATAAATCTAAAAATAAATAAATAAGTAAAGAATATGCAATGAGGACAGTATGGGAGCCAGGCTTCTTGAAACTAAAGTATCATTTGATTAAAAAACAAGGAGGCCTGTGGCTGTGGCTTAGGAGTAGAGCACTCATTTCTAAAGGCTGAGGTCCTATCCCCAGTACGGACACTTAAAAAGAGAAAAAGGCTTGGGGCCTTAGGGGTACGCAACGAACTAAAAAGAGTCAGGAAGCCAGTAATCAAAGATTAGAGACCCCTGTCTATGAGAGGGATTGTCAGCAGAGGTCTTTGATAGCTAAGATAGGGGGATCATGAAGTTAGAACTTAGTCTTAGTTCCCTGGAAGGACATAGCTCCTTAATTTTCAGGAAGAGCCCCTAAAAAAGTAATCATTGGAAATATTGCCCATTTGGGTAGGTTTGGTTCTCTGAAATTGCCAACCTTTAAAGACTGACTCATTTTATACCTCTTAAAACTTGTCTGATATTGAAACCTTTATTTGAAGTTATGGCATTGTGATCCTCCTTATCCAAAGATTTCATTTCACTCTTTGTTCTTCAGACTGAAGGAAGGATGAGGGGACCTGGTGGTGGCGCCCCAGGAAGAACCAGCAAGAGACAGTCCAATGAAACTTACCGAGATGCTGTTCGAAGAGTTATGTTTGCTCGATATAAAGAACTTGATTAAGAGTGGAGACACCCCACAAGGACACAACCTCCTTCTTGTTTTGTTTGTCCATCTCTCCTTTTGTTTTGTTACTGTTCTTGCTGCTAGAACTTTTTTAAATAAACTTTTTTTCAATGTGAATGAGCTCTGTTCATTTTCTTTTCTTATCACAATGGATAAAGAGTAGAGCTAATGGTAAGAAGTAGAAAATAACTCCGTGTGGGCACATCTGAGTTGATGAAATGGTCAGCTAATGCTGCGGTGAGCTGGGGAACACTGCCTGCTATCTGAATAAGAGAGTGAACATAGCTAATGTGAATGCTGTCGGACTTTTAGATTTATGTTCCTTATCCAATCAGTGAGAAGAGCCTTTTCTCTCTCTCTCTCTCTCTCATGATATTTTGTTTGTGATTTAACAAATAAAGCTTGCTTGAAGTTAGAATGCAGAGCTAAGCCAATTTATCTTATTTCTATATTCCCCTTTTTCTTTTCAGAGTAGATTCAATAATCTACCGTTATGACCTAGCATATCTCTATAATATGGTCATATTTTGTTAGTGCTCTAACAAATAAAGCTTGCCTGAAGGTCAGTGTGCAGAGCTAAGCCCCTAGTTAGCCATAGCGACCCGGCAGTGGTAGCACACACCTCTAATCCCAGCACTCAGAAAGCAGAGGCAGAAGAATCTCAGTGAGTTCAAGACCACTCTGGGCTACACAAGATTGAATCCGTCTAAAAGAGGAACAGAGCCAAGCAGTGGTGGCTCACACCTTTAATTCCAGCACTAGGGAGGTGGAGACAAGAGGGATATGGCTCAACAGAGAGGAATATAAGGCAGGAGGTAAAAGAGATCCACCTGCCTCTGTCTCCTGAGTGCTGGGATTAAAGGCATGCACCACCACCACCCTGCTCGTTTGTTTTTAAAACCTGCCTTTAATGTGTTTAAAGCAGTGCTAGAATGTGTTTAAATACTGAATATTCAAGCTTTTCTAGCATCCCAAGTGCTAGAATTAAAGGTATGCAATATCACACCTGGCCCAGTTTAATTTTTTCTTGTTATTATATTTCTTCAATCATATTTGATAATGTAGTTGAATTGAAACAATCTTTCCACAAAAAGGAAAAACTGATGAAAGTATTGAATGGTTATAAAAATTTATATCTTATAGGAAGCTTCCTGAGGCCTTTTATCAATGTCAAAACAGGACTTAGAATAATTGTTATAACTACAGAAAATACTTGTTGGGTTATTCTGTCATTTTCTCTCTGTAGCTCATTAAAACCCACCTCTGATTAGTTAATTTAGTTTTTGGTTTTTTTATTTTTTTGTTTTGGGGGTATATACAAGAGTTTTTACAGAAATCTGTATTTTTTTATATTGTTTGTTGTTTTTTGAAACTAGGTAGCTCTGACTGAGAACTTGCTTTATAGACCAGGCTGGTCTCAAACTCACAGAGATCCTTCTGTCTTTACCTCCTAAGTGCTGGGATTAAAACCATGTGCCATTATACCCAGTCCTAAAGAGTTATCTTTATGTTTATATATGGAAGTGCCTACATATGTGTATGTCTATCATGCTGGTGTCCAAGGATGCCCGAAGAAAGTGCTGCAGGTGGTTGAGTCACCATGTGGGTGTAAGAACTAAAAAGCAAATGCTTTTCGCCACTGAGCTATCTCAGAATCCTGGTTACAGCAGTGTAAATCCCAACCAACCCTCCATCAGGGAGGCAGAGATAGAAGGATTATGAAGAATTTGAGGCCAACCTTAATTACAAAGAAAAACCCTGTTTCGAAAGATCCTTCCACCCCAGTGAAACAATTTTCATGAGTCTGTAAAATAAAAACAAAAACAACTCTTCCATTACCTGGCAAAAAATGAAAACAAGACTTTTATCCCAGTTTTGGAACTAATGCTCTAGAAAATAAAGTGAAAGAAGTTTTTGCTTTGAGACAGAGTCTTAATGTACCCCAGGTTAGTTAAGGACAACCTTGGACTAATGATACTTCTCTCTGGGAACTGAGGTGACAGGCAATCAAATTCCCTGGCAACTTACACTTTTTTAAACATTAATTTTGGGGGCTGGAGAGATGGATCAGCAGTTAAGAGCACAGGTTGCTTTTCTGGAGGTCCTGAATTCAGTTCCCAGCAACTACATGGTGGCTCACAGCCATGGGGTACATTAAGACTCTGTCTCAAAGCAAAAACTTCTTTCACTTTATTTTCTAGAGCATTAGTTCCAAAACTGGGATAAAAGTCTTGTTTTCATTTTTTGCCAGGTAATGGAAGAGTTGTTTTTGTTTTTATTTTACAGACTCATGAAAATTGTTTCACTGGGGTGGAAGGATCTTTCGAAACAGGGTTTTTCTTTGTAATTAAGGTTGGCCTCAATGCCAACAATACTAGAATCTAATATCCTGTGCTGGCATAAAGTTGTACATGTAGATAATGCGCATATATACATTAAACATTCATTTTGTGTGTATTTCAAGAGGAGCTGAAATTAAACCAGTGTATATGTATGTGGACATAAAGACAGAGGACAACTTGTAGTAATTCAACCTCTTAGACTATGTAGGTCTTGTGATTAAAAACTCACCTTGTCAGGTGGTGGTGCCACATGCTTTTAATCCCAGCACTCAGGAGGCAGAGGCAGTTGGATCTCTGAGTTCAAGGCCAGCCTGGTCTACAAAGTAAGTTCTAGGACAATCAGATCTGTTACACAGAGAAACACTGTCTCAATAAATAACAAAAACCCTTAGACAGGCCTTTAATCCCAGCACTCAGGATGGCTTGGTGACAAGTGCACTTTAACCCAATGAACTATCTCACTTGTCCAAGTTTTTATTTTTGTTTCTGATTAGTATTATTTTTCCCCATGATATTTATTGAGCTCTACATTTTTCTCCACTCTGCTCCCTGCCACTCCCCTCCCACCTTTAACCCTCTCCCAAGGTCCCCATGATCCCAATTTATTCAGGAGATCTTGTCTTTTTATACTTTCTACTTCCTGCATAGATTAGATCTATGTAAGTCTCTCTTAGTGTCCGTATTGTTGTCTAAATTCTCTGGAATTGTGGTTTGTAGGCTGGTTTTCTTTGCCTTATGTTTAAAAACCACCTATGAGTGAGTACATGTGATAATTGTCTTTCTTTGTCTGGGTTACTTCACTCAAAATAATGCTTTCTAGCTCCATCCATTTTCCTGCAAAATTCAAGCTGTCGTTATTTTTTTTTCTGCTGTGTAGTACTCCATTGTGTAAATGTACCACATGTTTTTTATCCATTCTTCGATCGAGGGGCATTTAGGTTGTTCTCAGTTTCTGGCTATGACAAATAAAGCTGTTGTGAACATAGTTGAGCACATGTCCTTGTGGCACGATTGAGCATCTTTTGGATATATGCCCAAAAGTGGTATTACTGGGTCTTGAGGAAGGTTGTTTCCTAATTTTCTAAGAAATCGCCACACTGACATCCATAGGGGTTGTACCAGCTTGCATTCCCACCAGCCTGAGTAGTATTATTTACTACGTTTATTTGCCTCTCTGTGTGTATGGGGGGACTGCATTTAGAGAGCAGAAGAGAGGATGTGAAGTCTCTGGAATTGATGTTACAGGCTTGTGAGCTGCCTAATGTGAGTGCTGGAAACCAAATTTGGATCCTCTCAGAGCAGCAAGCACTTTTAACCTCTGAGACATCTCTACAACTCCCCTGACCCAACTTTTAAATTTTTTTTAAATGAAAAAAAAAACCTGTATTTTATTAAATCTGTGTTCATTGGGACTGGAGAGATGGCTCAGTGGTTAAGAAAACTGACTGCTCTTTCAGAGGACCAGGGTTCAATTCTCAACACCCACGTGGCAGCTCACAACTCTGTGTAACTCCATTTCCAGGGGATCTGACACCCTTGCACAGACCGACATGCAAGTAAAACACTAATGCACATAAATAATTTTAAAAATTGTCAAAACATTTTCTTATTTGTGTTGCTTAATTTAAAACAAAGCACCCTCGGACTGGAGAGATGGCTCAGTGGTTAAGAACATTGACTGCTCTTGGAGAACCCCGGGTTCAATTCCCAGCATCCACATGGCAGCTCACAACTGTAACTCCAGTTCCAAGGGATCCAACACCCTCATACAGGCAAAACCAATGGACATGAAATTTAAAAAAAAAAAAAAAACCTCCATTGTCTTTGGTATTTCAGCTACCAGATAGCTTGGGGGATATAGTTCTACTACTCAACAGGACATGAAACCCGACAGACGACAACTGAGAGGATGGCATTTATCTCTGGATGGAATCCATCTGGGGGTAGGAGAACTTTTAGTTTTTAAAGTGATTTGGCAGCCAGGAGTGATGATTTATACCTTTAATCCCAGCAAGTACTCAGGAAGCAGAGGCCAGTGGATCCTAGGAGGTCCAGAGCTATGTAGATAGTGAGACACTGTCTCAAAAAAAAAAATCATTTAACTTTCATGGGTCCAGTAAACATTTGGGGGATGCTTTAAAGAATTTACTGAGGGAGGTCTCCTTCCTCCTCCCATGGTTAAAAGCACTTGCACTTTCTGCTCTTCCAGAGGACCTGGGACAGGTTTCCAGCATCCACTTCAGGCAGCTCATAACTGCCTGTAACTGCAGATCCAATGGATCTCATGCGGTTTTCTGGCCTCTTTAAGTACCTGGCACAAAGCCGGGCAGTGGTGATGCACACCTTTAATCCCAGCACCCGGGAGGCAGAGGCAGGCGGATCTCTGTGAGTTCGAGTCCAGCCTGGTCTACAAGAGCTAGTAGGGGGCTGGAGAGATGGCTCAGAGGTTAAGAGCACTGACTGCTCTTCCAGAGGTCCTGAGTTCAATTTCCAGCAACCGCATGGTGGCTCACAGTCATCTGTAATGAGATCTGGTGCCCTCTTCTGGCATGCAAGTATATATGGAAGGAATGTTTTATACATAATAAATAAATTATTTTTTTTTAAAAAAAGAGCTAGTAGGACAGGCTCCAAAGCTACAGAGAAACCCTGTCTTGAAAAGCAAAACAAACAAAGTACCTGGCACAAAAGTGATACATAGAGGGTGCTGGAGAGATGTCTCAGAGGTTAAGAGCAATGGCTACTCTTCAAGAGTTAAATTCCCAGTAACCATACGGTAGCTCACAGCCATCTATAATGAGATCTGTTGCCTTTTTCTGGGCAGAACACTATACACAATAAATTTTTAAAAAAGTGCATAGAAATACGTGCAAGCAAAGGAAAAAAAACAAATCACACCAAAAAAATTAAATATTTTTTAAAAAGATAGTTATGTGTATCTATGTGTGAAAATGTGCACCTTGTAGGTGCTCTTGAAGACTAGAACCAAACCCAGCTCTAGAAGAGCATCCCAGTCTCTCAACCAGTGTGTTATCTTTCCAGACTCCACACCTCAAAAATAAAATCGCTTAAAAGAAAAACTTGTTGATTAGACCAGACATGGTACAAGCATATAGTCCCAGCACTTGGGAAGTAGAGACGAGTACAGAGAGCTCAAGTTCATCCTCAGTTTCATAGTGAGTTCAAGCCTGGGTCACATGAAGCCCTAGCTCTAAATATTAAAGTACTTTAATTGAGTGCTAGGCAGATCACTAGTAGTGGCCAGTAAACCCAGTGGATTCTGAATTCTTGGCATCTTGCATCATTCATGGTATAAGTTTCCAGTTTACAATTGTTAGCTCTGTGTGTTTGTAAAACAGAAATTAATGTCTTGCCCTAGGACAACAGGAGAGAGAGAGGAGAGAGAAGAATGAAGTTGTCTAAAATGGCTTTAAACTCCTGTCAGTTCTGCTTCATTATCTAGAGTGCAATTACAGGCGTGTACCACCTAGCCTCCAGAAAGGTAATCGTTAGCATTCTCTAGAAGCGGGATTTACATGTTTTACAGTGTGTCAGGCACTTGTAGGGTTTACATCCGGGTCCTCAGAGGATGAATGGCAGCTTTGTCATGGAGTAGATGAAATATGCAAAAAAAAAAAAATTAACACGGGGTCGAGTGACAGGCTGCCTGGAGACCACACTTCCCGGCAGCCCTCGCGCAGACAGGCGCCTTTGCTGATTGGATGCCTCTGAAGAGGCGGGTGGGTGTGGGGTG
Source organism: Ondatra zibethicus (assembly GCA_004026605.1). Lineage (NCBI taxonomy): Eukaryota > Metazoa > Chordata > Mammalia > Rodentia > Cricetidae > Ondatra > Ondatra zibethicus. Next base: position 11,454 of record PVIU01022594.1, read on the forward strand.
GGGAGGGTTCAGGCGCGAAGTACTGTGGGTAGGAGAAGACGGTCGGTGGTGACGCCATTTTGTAGGGCGGCCGAACCCTTTAGGAGGTTCTGGGACGCAGAGCCGCTACTGCTTCTGCTTCGTTCCCTCTTGGAGGGTGAGTGCGGCGGCCATCCATCACGTCCCAGTGATTCTTGCTGTTGCTGCTGTGCCTTGAGTCTCTGTCAGCTGTCAGAGGTGACCGCTCAGCCTCGTCTTTGAAGGGACTATACTAAGTAAGGGTTCGAGGGCCGCGCCCCTCATCGTCTCTGGCTCTGCCAGCTTTCTTAGATCGTCCCCTAACTCAGACCTCGGCCCGCCTCTTTGAGTTGCTTGTCTGTGGCTGGGACGTTGTCCCGAATCTCCTGTCCAGCGGAGTGGTGGAGCGTCTGTCCCTCGGACACCCCTCGAGAGCGCCTGCAACTGAATCTCACTCTCGGAAAGGTGGTTTGGTGATGGTGATCTGAGGACTGGGAACCTCCTCAGGTGGGGAGGGACGTTTGTAAGGTGGGAAAGGCAGACCGAATGCCGGATTCAGTAGCATAGGCCTTTGCGCCGCCATCTCGGCTACGACACCCCACGGATGTGGGTACGGGCACCTCCCGGGAAACAAGGGACAGCCGTAGCCGTTCGACCCCGGAACTTGAATCTCTAGATGTCTCTTTCGTTTATTATGTCAACGAATATTCGTTGAACGCCTGCTTTAGACCAGATGCTAGAAACAGCTGTAACTAACTAGTTTGTGGGACATCACAGGTATCGAAGAATACACCTGTGTGATGTTTTATTCCGGCCTATGGGCAGGGGGCAGGCTGTTGGTCACTCGGTGGCCTGTGTCGGTCAGGTATTAAACCAAGTCAAGGTCTTGTCTTACTGAAATAGATCACGTGTTACATTATACATGTACATTTTAGATCAGCTTTCACCTAAGGTTTTAAAGTTCTTGTCAGAAAATTTTGAAGCTAGTGTTTCTCGATTTTAGTGTTGAATTTTATATTCATGAAGACACTTGGATGAATTTTTAACCATCGACCGTAATGAAAACAAGGAGCTTTTTGCTTTGTAATAGTAGTAGGAGTATCCAAGGTATCTTCTGCCTTCACCCTTAAGTTTCTTACGATGTTAGTCTTACTATGTTAAAGTATCCTTCATCTTCCTGTTTCTTAACAAAGCATGATTTAATGTTGACAGTCCTCCTCCTCTTTCCCCACCTTAGCTAAGTTAAGGATTGATGGAATCCTAGCTACAGTTTGAAGGGCACTTGAATTAAATGATCTCTGAAATTTGCAACAATCTTTTTTTCTCCTAGAGAAAAAAATTTCACCTTTTGGAGCCGAGTGCTAGATCTTCAGTGAGACAATGGGTTCAGACAAAAGGTGAGTTCCAATACATGCCGTGCACTTGATCTCAGCATTTTAGTGGGCACTGAACTAGTTGTTTAAAGTTGTTTAGGTATCTTTGTGTGGTGGCGGTTCATGCCTTTAATCTCTGCAGAGGCAATTCAAATCTCTCAGTTTAAGACCAGCAAGGACTACATAAAGAAAGCCTGCCTCAAAAAACAAAAACCCTAATATAATAATAATAATAACCGTGCCTGCAAAGAAAAAAACAGTAATAAGTTGTTTATTTACCAAACGAATATTTAAGCATTATTTTGTTTCCAGTGTTCACATGGCCACTTTCATGGTTCTGTTCTCACAAATTTCACTCTAGTGAGAGAGTTAAATGTTATGATAAGAGATATTTAAAGTGCTGTCTGGACACAAAAGCCTTTTTTTTTTTTTTTTTTTTTTTTTCTGGTACACAGCCAGGAGAGCTTCTTGGAGAAAGTATTCTCTGAGGTGAAATCTGAAGGCTAAATAAGAATGAGGTTAAGGAGAGCAGTATGGAGTAGGCTATGGGAAGTTCCAGTTGTGAGCAGGACAGACTATTCAAAGCCTGCCTGACAAGCAGTGAGTGAATGCCATTCCTTGTATTCCCTGATGATACAATGCAAGACTTAGCTCTGAGAGGCCTAGTATACATGTTAGTTACATCAAGAGGGAAAGGAAAAAACTGCAGTATTAAGATGAGAACATTTTAGGATCTCAGAGTTCAAGGCCAGCATAGTCTATAGAAGTAATTCCAGGACAACCAAAGCTACACAGAGAAACCCTGTGTGTGGTGGGGGGGAGTAGCTTACCCTTTTGTTGCCAATAGTAAAAAAGGTTATAGGAAATAAATGTTTTCTGTGGCTATTGGTTTGTTATATTTATCCACTTATGTGTACAAATGAAGTACTTGGTTATAGGCTTGATTGGTGGGGGGTTGAAGGGAAGACTTAGGTCATCTAGGGCATTGGTCCGTTTCTGGTATATATGGTACCTTTGAGAGTACATGAGTTAAGATGTATTCTTTGATGTTGAGCAAAGTTCACCTTTAATCCTGGCAGAGGTCAGTGGTTCTCTGGGTACATTTTGGGATTCATTAAGCTATTTGGATGTAGCTTATAAACTGATACGTGGGACAATTCTTTTTCTGAATGTACAAAATGACATACTTAAGATTAAATAAACATTGTTTTTCTTTGCAGAGTGAGTAGAACAGAACGTAGTGGAAGATATGGTTCCATCATAGACAGGGATGACCGTGATGAGCGTGAATCTAGAAGCCGGCGAAGGGACTCAGATTATAAGAGATCAAGTGATGATCGGAGAGGTGATAGATATGATGACTATCGAGACTATGATAGTCCAGAGGTGAATAATAGCAATTGTTGATTAAAATTAAAATTATACAGCCAATCTTCTTGTATAGGAAGTGTGGTAACTTGAATATTGTACCCATTACTCTGAAGCATATTCAGGTTGACTGTAACTTCCAAAGACATAGTGGACCTTACTTTAATAGTATTAATATTAATAGCCAAAGTTTGTGTTAGATTCGCTATGGACTCCTTTGAGTATCTGAACTTCATGAACTTCTTTGCACCACAGTACAACATTATAAGCTAGGTGTTGTGGAGGGGGCAGAGAAGAGGTTGGGGTGGCAGAATGGGAGGAAAGGAGGTAGGGGAAACTGGTTGGGATGTTATAAAAATGAAAAAGTTAAAAAAAAGTTAGGTGTCATTGTCACCCCATCCCCCAGAAATGGTCTTACTATGTAACTTTGTAGACCCTGCTACTCTGAAACTCAAGAGATCTTCCTGTCTCTGCCTTCCAAGTGCTGGGATTAAAGGTATGGGCCATTCTGCCCTGTGATGTGTTATACCGTTTTTGTTGTTTTGTTTTTTTGAGACAGGGTTTCTTTGTGTAACTGTCCTAGCTGTTCTGGCATCTGCTTTGTAGACTAAGCTGGCCTCAAACTCACAGAAATCCACCTACCCCTGCCTCACAAGGGCTGGTATTAAAGTCGTGCGCCGCCACCACCCTGCATGTTGTTCACATTTTAAATACTGTAGCCAGGCAATGGTAGCTCACACCTTTCATCCCAGCACTTGGGAGGCAGAGGCAGGCAGATCTCTGTGAGTTAGAGGCCAGCCTGGTCTACAGAGCTAGTTCTAAGGCCCCTAGTGCTGTTATAAAGAAAAACCCTGTCTTGAAAAACCAAAGAGAGACAGACAGACAGAGGGTGGGATAGAAATTTGCTTAGCATGTACAAGGCCATGGATTTGGTTTCTGGTATTGGTTTTGTGTTTTGTTTTCTTTTTAAGATACAAATTCTAACAATACACTATCCTTATGCCTCAGAATGTTTACGTTGTAATTTGTTACCTTAACTGCTTTTGTTTTATATTACATATTTGTTCATATCTATGTTTGGAAATAATTATATTGCCTATATAATTTATAAGCCTTTCCTACTTTCTCTACATAATTTTATACTCTAACAAGACATTGTATTAAAATGTTAGTGTATTTTATAGTGAATTATTAAGCCATTGTTCTCAACTAAGTGGATGTCATTTTAAGCAATATTGCATTGGGAGCTAGAAAGATGGCTCAGCAGTGAAGAACATTCGCTGTTCTTCCAGAGGACCCAGGTTTGGTTTCTAGCACCCATATGGTGGCTTACTACTATCTTTAGCTCCATTTCCAAGCTATCTGGTACCATCCTCTGGACTCTTGTGGGTAACATGTGTGCACATGGTATACATATGGTCTAGATCAAAGAGTACAGGTGAGTTTAATTATTATTCTGTTTGCTTTGGGCCAGAGAGAACGTGAAAGAAGGAACAGTGACCGGTCTGAAGATGGCTACCATTCAGATGGTGACTATGGAGAGCATGATTATAGACATGACATCAGTGATGAAAGAGAGAGCAAGACCATCATGCTGCGTGGCCTTCCTATCACTATCACAGAGAGCGATGTAAGAGAAACAGTAGTTCTAACATTCTAGTAGGCATCATTGTCTCATGGTGCAGTATTAGGCTGTTATGTCACTTAGTCAGATAGATTTCTTTCTTTTGTGATAGACCAAAGTAAAGTACCATTCATAGCTAACCTTTGAAGCTCAATATAGAATTTTTTAACATTTCCAAGTATAAGTCTTATTTGTACAACTAATTCATGCTTTCAAAAGTTTCAAAGCTTGTTTGGGTGGTGATGGTACACACCTTTAAACCCCAGCATTCAGGATGCAGAGACAGGTGGGTCTCTAAATTTGAGGTGAGCCTGGTCTACAGAGAGAGTTCCAGAACAGTAAATTTTTTTTTTTTTTGGAGAAAAAGTTAATTTTTAATACCTAGCCTAATGCTGTGTACCAGTAATCTAAGCACTCAGGAGGCTTAGATCAGTAATTCAGACCAGCCTGAGATAAATAATAATATCCTTAAAGAATCCAAGGACTGGGTTCTAGCACTGCCAAAAAAGAAAACCAAAAAATTAACATCATCAGTAATCTGACTTTCTTTTATTTTGAACAAAATTACATTTTTCCATTTGAAATCTCTGAGAAACCTGTTGAAAAGGATGTTGTGGTCCTTGGCTTACTTGGCTTTGTTTGGTTGGTGTTTTGAAATGGTTTCTCTGTGTAGTCTGACTGTCCGTAAACTTGCTATAGACCAGACTGGCCTTGAACTCACTAAGATCAATGGCCTCTGCTTCCCAAATGCTGCGATTAAAAGTGTGCACCACCACCACCCTGCCCAATATAGTAGATTTTTTAAACTGGAAGTAGCTATTGTAGTAAATGTAAGATAGATTGTTGAAATTAATATGAGCTGTTATTTCATTATTTGTGATCCACTGCACATAAGTTATACCATATATTCTATGTTAGGTATCACCATGGATGAATAGCCAAGACCGCAAATGATGGTTGTAATTGGCTAGGTATTGTTAGATACAATAGCATGTGCCTATAATCCCAGCTGCTAAGGAGGCTGAGGCAGGAGGGTTTCTTGAACTGAGATCAAAGTCAATCTAGGCAATATAGTAAGACCTTTATTCTTTTGTTTGTATATGGTTTTGTGTGGAACTTCTTTGTTTGAAAGAGGATAGCTGATCTCTATGTAGTCTTGGCTGTCCTACAGCTCACTATGTAGGCCGTGCGAAACTCGAACTCACAGAGTTCTTCCTGCCTCTGCTTCTCAATGCTGGAGTTAAAGGTGTCATCCTCATGCCTGGACTTTATTCTTTTTTAATCCCCATAATGGGACATTGGGAAAGATCTTGCTGCAGAGCCCTAGATGTTTGTTCAAGAGAAGCTTTTGCTAGTGAAAAATATGGAAAGGACTCCTTTGGGGGTGATATTAGTTGACCTGATTTTTTATTGAAACACTTTGGTTGGGTAAAGAACTGGGGAAAGAGTATAGTGAATGAAATTGTGAGCTGATCCAAAATATAGAAACATATTGAAGTGATAAGGCTTTACACAAACAGCTTGATTTCATGGTAGTCAAATGCTCTTGGCAGGAAAGAGGTAGGAAGGTGCCATTAGCTGGAGGCTTTGAAAACTCCGCCAAGGGCCTGGAGAGATAGCTCAGAGGTAAGATCATTGGCTGCTCTTCCAAAGAACCCAGGTTCAGTTGCCAGCACCTACATGACAGCTCACAACTGCCGATAACTCTAGCAGATTTGACCCTCACACAGACATATATGCAGACAAAGCACCAATGCACATAAAATAAAATCATTTAAAAGTAATTAATTAATTAAAGAAAGAAAACCCAGCCAACTATTCAAGAAAGTTACAGAGGCTAGGGAGATAGCTCTATGGTATGAGTGCTTGGTCTGCAAGCATGAGGCCCTGAGTTCAAATCCCCAGCACCTGCATAATAAACAAACTGACTGCATGTTAGGTCATCCCCAGCATTGAGGTGTAGAAACAAGTGGATCCCAACAGTTCATTAGCCAGTTTGCCAGCTAGTCTAGCTAAAAGGGCAAGCTTCTTGTTTAGTGACACCCTGTCTCAAGACAGTAAGGTGAAAAGTGATAGAAGACATGTGATGTCCTGGTTTGACCTCCACGTGCACACACTTATGCTCATATAGACATTGTAAATATACACCCTCCAAACACAAAGTTTTCTTGGTAACTCATAGTGTACATGAGTTAGGATGATGAGGGAACTGAGGTAAATTGTGCTTCCGTAGTTGTAGCTAGAAGTCAGGAGTGTAAGAAATCCTATAGACTGATACAGGAAAGCTTATTGCTTAAATGGGTTGTATGGCCTTGGAAATCCACAGAGGATTAGTAGCATAAAAGAAACAGTACTGTAGCTTAGTTTTGGAGGCTGTAATGTAAGTAAGGAGATAGGATTATGATGCTCTGTGTTTTAATCTTTAAAGAAAAAATTCGAGGGCCAGGCAGTGGTGGCGCACGCCTTTAATCCCAGCACTCGGGAGGCAGAGGCAGGCAGATCTCTGTGAGTTCGAGCCCAGCCTGGTCTACAAGAGCTAGTTCCAGGACAGGCTCCAAAGCTACAGAGAAACCCTGTCTCGAAAAACAAAAAAAAAAAAAAAAAAAAAAAAGAAAAAATTCGATAAGAAGTTTGATTTTCAATGTAGGATTTCTGGGGCTAGAAATCTAGCTAAGTTTGGAGAGTGCTTTCCTAGAATACATGAAGATCTGAGTTCTGTCTCAGCATTGGGAAGGTAGGGCAGAAGAATCAAGTTAAAGGTCAGTACAGACTGCATAAGCTGCTTTTGCAAATGAAAGTAGAGTTTATTTGGGGGAGCAACATGTGGAGGTCAGAAGACAATTTGCAGGAATCAGTTCTCTGTGTGATCTTAGATCAACCTTTGCCCACCGAACCATCTTGATTGCCCTTTTTTTCTTTTTCTTTTTTTTAATAAATGATAGAGAAAACCTCAGTTGCTTTTGTTTATTAACAAACTAATATCATCTATGCCAAACTTATAACCAAGTCTGGGTTAAAAAGTGAATCTTTATGTTTCACCCTTTATTGGCCGACCCAAGAGACCAGAAAAGGATTGAAGTGGAAGCATTAGTGTTGTGAGAGTAGGCTTGAAACACAGCAATTTTAGTTTGCAGTGTTTCTGTGTCTGTCTTGTCTATCCCACCCCTGTCCCTCTCCTTTTTTGTATACTTTTTAAGTAGGATTCAATCTACTAAATGAAATAAAACATTCTGTTCAGTGTGTCCCTCTTTTTCCCTTTCTATTTTTTGTTTCAAGGTCTATATGTAGTCTGGGTTTGCTCACTTTGTTTGTTGAGCCAGGTCTCTGTTATGGAGCTATCTCTGCCTCCCATTGTGTCTCAAGTATTTGTCCTCTGTTTCAGTCTCCTCATTGGGAGTTCAGGCATGAACTTGGCTTGCCTCTTTTTATTCTTGGTCAGAAGTGCTTCTGAGGACATATCCTATGTCTCCTTGAAATCGTTTTTCTGTGTTCTTCAGAAAACAAGACCATGAGATTAAAGGACTGAAGCTTGAAGGATATCACCTCATGATCAGGACTCTAGAATAACAAATAAGTGCACTGGAGGGAAGTGTCTAGGCACCATTTAACAAGTTTCTTATATTTATTTTCATGAAAAATAGTCCATGACTTTTAAAATAAATGCATTTTGTTGGTGTAAGTGAAAAACTTGACTACAGTTGATAAAATCCCAGTCATTAAACTTTCTTTATGACTGTAGCTTAAACTAACTGTAAAACCTTGTACAGATTCGAGAAATGATGGAGTCCTTTGAAGGCCCTCAGCCTGCAGATGTGAGGCTGATGAAGAGGAAAACAGGTGAGAGCTTGCTTAGTTCCTGCCTGTTCTAGTTCTCTTCCCCATTCCCACCTCAGTCCCTAAAGAACATCCTGATAAACCCCAGTCTTCAAACACATGAATTCAGAATGAAAGGTTTGCCATGGCTAAGGAATATGACTTTGAAAATGATGCTAGCATCTGAGGAACTTTTTAAAACTTTGCTTTTAGGGGTTTTCTTTTTCTTCGGTAAGTAGCGATTTATAAACTCCTTGTTTGACTGTTCGTAGTCGGTTGCATGGTTACTTTAAGTGTGGAATCAAATCAAGTGGCATTTAATTCAGGCGGCTGTTCCTTGCCATGGCAAAGTATCAAGAAGATCCCCAAGTCAAGTCACATTTGTAAAGCTGCTTCCCAATTGGCTTTGTCACGCAGTGTTGAAGCAGTGGGAGAGAGATTCGCCTGTTATAAAGGAACTGACTAACACGAGTATCCCGTCTATATCTGAATGCTGTCTCTAGGTGTAAGCCGTGGTTTCGCCTTCGTGGAGTTTTATCACTTGCAAGATGCTACCAGCTGGATGGAAGCCAATCAGGTTGCTTCACTCACCAAGTCTAGATATTCATGAAAATGGAACAAGTCTGTACAATTAAAAAAAAAAAGGTTGAAGGAGTGGTTTGTTCCAAAGGAGTGACTTTAATATTTTTTAACAACAACAACAAAAGCTTTGTGTATATTAAAATTGACATTACTAGAGTAAATACAGTACTGAGAACTATTGCAGAATTTGTTCTGCTTTTAAATGTGGCTACCTAAAAGAACTTTACCTTCTGAAAATCTGTGTGGTAGTCAACAAAATAGCCCAATGCTCCCCTTTCCTGCCTGATTATATTCCTGTTCATTGTATCCATTGAGAATTTAAACTATCGAACTATCCATTTGACAGTGAACAGAATGTAATAGAGTCTGTAGCAGGCAGTTTAGCAATTCCTTGTTTTGCCTGGAGACCATATGCCAACTAGAGGCGTAACTTCTCAGGTGGATCTTCTGAGACTGTCAAGGACAAAGTAATTTTTGAACAGTAAGGTCTTATAATATTGGCATGGAATCATTGTCCTTTTGCTGTCTCATCTAGGCATAGTGGCACTAAGATTCTAATCTCCCTGAGAATGCCCTTATAATCTGTTCAAAACCATTTATTGTAGCCTTAACTGAAGTAATTTATAGTGTGTCAAGATAATGTTTAATGTTTGTCATTTAAAAAAAATTTTTTTTGCAAGATCCCCAAAGCACAATATATTGATTATCTTTAAGCAAGTGTAAGTACATATTAGGTAGTTACTTGACTCTTACTTTTCTACAGCATTTTATGATTTGAGTCACCCAAGAATAAGTTAAAGTTATATGATTGGCTAATATAACTAGCAAGACTTACTTTAAGATAAGGGTGTTGGCTTTGACTTAATTTGTTTTGAAGACACTCAGTTTCTTGTCAGGTCTGGTAGCATAAGACTATAATCTTAATGCACTATCTCAAAAAAATAAAAATAGACTCTTAGTTTCACTACCCAGAAATTACAGCCTGTAAAGTATGCTGACTCACTCTTGTAATCTCAGATTCAAGAGAGTGAGGCAGGAAGATAGCCCTGAGTTCAGGGCCAACCTGGGCTATAGAGTGAGATGCTTTAAAATTTAAAAAAAAAAAAAAAAAAAAAATCAAGCCAGGCAGTGTTGGCACACGCCTTTAATCCCAGCACTCAGGAAAATGAGGCAGGTGAATCTCTGTTAAGTTTCAGACCAGCCTGGGCTACAGAGTGAGTTCCAGGACACTGAGTGCTACTTAGTGAGACCCTGTCTGGAAAACAACAAATTAATTAATTAATTAGTAAAAATGACATCACAGTCCTGTCTTGTAGAAAATTTCATGCATTTCTTACCATGGATACCATCCTAGTAAATCTAGAATGTGCACAATAAAACTTACTATGTAAGCCCACTTTCTTGACAGCCTCTTTTGATATAGTAAGTGTGTCAGAATGAATAACCTAAGAAGTTAAAACCTGTAAGACATTTTAATGTCTTTGCAATTTTAATGTATACAAAGCTTTGTTAATATGTAATATTTTCTTATAATTCAAATTCACTCCAGAAATAAAAGGCCAGTAGGATTAGGAACCCAGTGGTAGATTGAAGTCTCCCAACACGCATCCCTTCTAGTGGGATATGTTTATATCTTATATTTGCTTCTGTACATCATAGTGCATAGATGGCCTTTCAACTCTTTCCATCTTGGCCAGACATGCAAATTATGATTTGTGAGAACCAAATTGCCCAACAGTATTAATTTATAAAGGGGTTAGACTCCTTTTAAAAATCTGAGCTGGGTATGTTGGCACACGCCTTTAATCCCAGAACTCCAGAGGCAGAAGCAGGCAGATCTCTGTAAGTTCCAGGCCAGCCAGAGCAACATATTGAGACCCTGTCTCAAAAAAATAAATAAATAATGAAATCTGAATGTCCTACTTAAGTCTGTTCTGATAGTGTTAGACAACTACTACAACCACCATCCTCCACCCTGAGGAAAGAACAGAGATGCTCCTGTTAAATGAAGGCTCTTTGGGGGCAGGTGCTAGGGATGCTCTTGGCTAGATTGGCTCAGTTTTGACCGTTCAAAGTCAAGTCCGTTTTACTCACTTGGTTCACTTAAAGGTGATATATACACATTATGAACTTTCCTACCCCCCCTGAAGAAACTTCATTGGCCTCCTGGTTACTCATCCTGAAAAGAGTCCATTTAGAGAAAAACACACCTGTCACCTAGGACATGACATGATCACATTTGGCAAGAAAACCTCATTTAAGCTGTTTCAGAGTTGGTAGCATTCAGAATAGTCCTTACTAAAAAGTTATGATCAAGTTCCCTTTTAAAATGAGACACTCCCCCCTTTTGTCCCTCAAAAAAAATACATCCTGAAGCAAGAATTTTGGGGAAGGGAAAATACAAAGGCATTTACATTACATAAGGATGGGGACTGGGAAAAAGTGACATCCAAGCCCAAGGAAACCATGCTAAGGGCTAATAAAGGAGACAGTCTCAGAACTGGAAGAGGTCTGTCTTCTGCTTTTGAAATAGACTGTCACTCTCAGGCAGCCTGTCAATGCTAAATGTTAGGACTTCTGTCTCTGCTGGAGACACAGCCTGGTGCATGTCAGCGTTTAGTGTTTGGCAGCTTTCTCAGCACTCCCTGACTCCGTTTACCTTTACTCCGCATCCCATTCTCTTACTGCCTATCTGAAGGATTGGATGGGCAGAGTATAGGTGGCGGTGGTTGGTCTTCCCCGTATGTTGTCCATTTAATTCCAGAGCACTGATTTTTCCGAAGTGTGCTCTGCCCTGGGAAAATGGACACACATTCTTCACAATGGGAATAACTAATTACTACTTTTTTTTTTTTACAGAAAAAATTGGTGATTCAAGGAAAGCACATTGCAATGCATTATAGCAATCCCAGACCTAAGTTTGAAGATTGGCTTTGTAACAAGGTAAGCATGTGTTCTTCCCAAATAAATAACGTTTGTCTCTTTGTCCATTTGTTTGATTTCCTAACAAGAAAATTAGCACAATCACCAGCTTGTATCAGAAGTCCATTTTTTGTGCTTTCTGACTTTTCTTTGGTCTTCTTGTGCTGGCATTAAAGGACAACTGGAATTCTATGAAGATACAGGATTCTAACCCAGAGTTTCATTTAAGATTTTTTTAGATGTAATTTTCACTTTGTTGATATGAAATTCTGAAATCTAAAGTTTTTTACATACTCTGTTAATTATGTTAGCAAAGATCCTTGAGAGCCTTGGTGTATAGTAACATTGGTCCTGTCGCCAATGCTGAATTTTGATAGTACTAAGATAATTCATTGTGTGAGGGGCTGGAAAGGGGAAAGGTCATGTCCAGGTTATATTATGTTTACATATATGACAGTCCATGTAATGCTCTTTTCACATAAAGAATTTTTGTTGGTGGCTGCTGCAAGAAACTTCTCATCTTGGGGACAGTGAAATCCTATCTCAAAATAGAATGTGTTTTTCTTGGAAGAATTCAGAGGGTGTAACATGATAAAATTTTAAGTTATGCCCTTTTGTCTATACATAATAGCAATTTTTGCTTTTATATTTAGTTACTTGAGTTACCTGTGGCCTCCCTGTTCTAACCCACATGATGACTAGGAAGCCTAGCTTAATGTAAGAAATAATTACAGATAAAACTTTTTTTTTTCCAGTGCTGCCTTAACAATTTCAGGAAAAGACTAAAATGCTTCCGATGTGGAGCAGACAAGTTTGGTAAGCGTGGATTCAGCTGTTTGGAAAATGCAATTAAACCTGACTTACTGCCTATGTACCCAAGGAAAAGCATAGATTTTTTTTTTTTTTTTTAGGATGTCTCAACTAGGAACTTACATATAGCCTAATTTTTTTTTTACCTTGGGCTAAGTAGATGCTGCATGGTTGTGAGAGAACGGAAAATTCTCCAAAATTAAGGATGTTCACCTGGTTTGCATGCTACATCTACTTTTGTTTAGTCCGTAGTGGTGCTGTCCTGCACTGGTTCAGGGTTTGCATTCTGTATTACCTCTGTCAAAATTATGAGGTTCAAGTGTAGCCACAGATTTGTTTTTTGAGACAGGGTTTCTCTATGTGGCTCTAGCTGTCCTGGAACTTGCTCTATAGTCCAGGCTGGCCTTGAACTCAAAGAGTTCCACCTGCCTCTGCCTCCCAAGTACTGGGATTAAAGGTGTGTACCACCACTGGCCAGCTAAGATTTTTTGAAAGAAAAAATGGCGTGGTGATTCACACCTGTGCTGAGTCAAGAGGATAAAAAGTTCAAGGCCAGAATGGGTATCTTCGGTTTCAAGCTGACCAAAGTTAAATAGAAAGACAATCAAAAATTGTGGCAGGCAGAGACTAGAGAGATGGCTCAGTAGGTAAGGTATTTTCTATGCAAGCATTAGGACCAGAGTTCAAATCCATTCACACAATTTAAAAAAAAAAAAAAAGGCGGGGCATGGTGGCATGCTTATAATTATAAGGCATGACAGAGCTATCCCTGGTACTCTGGCAAGCTTTCAATGGGTTAGCTCAAGGTGAGTGAAAAACTGTCAAAAGACAAGAAGTAATAGAGACACCAGCCATGGACTTCTCCCTCTACATGCACTTGCTGGCCTTTGAATAAGAAACACCACACAAAGAAAAGAATACCCTCCCAAATTAGAAACAAAATCAAAGGCTGCCAGATGTGCTTAAAATAAAACAGTTGGCCCTCAGGAGTTGATTGCAGGATGATCTAGATTTCCAGGTCATCCTCAACTATATAGCAAGTTTGTTGCCAGCTTTGAGTCTATGAAACTTACAATGTATTTCTTTGTTAAAAAATACATTGTAGCCGGGCGGCGGTGGCACCCGCCTTTAATCCCAGCACTCTGGAGGCAGAGGCAAGCGGATCTCTGTGAGTTGGAGAACAGCCTGGTCTACAGAGCTAGTTCCAGGACAGGCTCCAAAGCCACAAAGAAACCCTGTCTCAAAAAACCAAAATAACAAAAACAAAAAAACATTGTAGCTGGGAACGGTGCTCATGCCTGTAATCTTCACACTTAGGAAGCTAAGATAGGATTGCCAAGAGTTTAAAACATGTCTGGGCTCTATAGTAAAACCATGTCCTTTTTTTTTTGGGCGGGGGGGAACTGAAGGTATAAATATCTCTGGTAGGGCTCTTGCCAAGCATGCACACGGGACCTTGGTTGTTTGTCCATTTTCATTTGGGTCTCCTTTGCTCCTAGACTCTGAACAGGAAGTGCCTCCTGGAACTACAGAGTCTGTTCAGTCAGTGGATTACTACTGTGATAGTAAGTTCAACATAATCCTTTGGTTTTCATGTTAAATGGTGACCTGTCTTAGCAGTCTCAATTCCCTTACATGTTTTAAGTGAGCACCCACAGCTATAGTTTGCCCTGTGGAAATTTGCCCAGGTTAAAAAATACACCAAAATCCTATAAAAATGTATAGTTTAGTCTGTAAACCTGCATTTAGAAAGCACTGATGGGCCAGGCAATGGTGGCGCACACCTTTAATCCCAGGACTTGGGAGGCAGAAGCAGGTGGATCTCTGTGAGTTGAAGGCCAGCCTGGTCTACAGAGTGAGTTCCAGGACAGGCTCCAAAGCTACAGAGAAACCCTGTCTCGAAAAAAGAAAGATAAAGAAATCACTGATGGTGAGAATGATTGATTGCTATTTTTCTTGTTTACCAACAGCAATTATTCTCCGGAACATAGCTCCGCACACTGTGGTGGATTCCATCATGACAGCACTGTCTCCCTATGCGTCCTTAGCTGTCAATAACATTCGCCTCATAAAAGATAAACAGACACAACAGAACAGAGGCTTTGCATTTGTGCAGCTGTCTTCTGCAATGGTGAGCTTCTCCAATCATCTTTGGTTTTTGTCTTTTTTTAAAAATATCTTATTGACTGTTAAGAGGGCAGAGGTTGACTGGGTGATGGTGGCACAGCACTCGGGAGACAGAGGCAAGCAGATCACTGTGAGTTCAAGGCCAGCCTGCTCTACAAGAGCTAGTTCCAGGACAGCCAGGGCTACACAGAAACCCTGCCCTGAAAACAGCAACAAAAGAGGACAGAGGTCTAGGCAATAAGTGTAGACTAAGCTAAGTTGTTTAGTGACACAGTGTGTGCAAAGTGTCCTGGGATTAAGCTCTAGCATCAAAATACAAAAAGCGCCAGAAGTGGTGATGCACGCCTTGAATGTCAGCACTCAGGAGGCAGCGACACTCTGTGAGTTTGAGGCCTTCCAGTGCTATATAGCAAGGTTTTGGTCTCAAAACAAAACAAGACAAAATCCCACAAAATAAAAAGAATAAAACACACCCAAAAAATAACTAAAATAGCTTTTCTGAATGTGCCCACTATTTGTGTAGTGCCATGTAGAACTCCGTCAACATGGGAAGCGATAATGTGTGGTGTGTAGGCTCTAGGTGACATGCTCATTACATACAGAAGTGGGTTGTAAATGGCAATGTGGTGGTCATAATAAACCATTGCAGCCAATAAAAACATTCTCTCGTTCCTAAAGTAACAAAAGCATCTGTTGTATGCTCAAAAAGTGAAATGAATTTATTCCACCAATTTGAACGGCATTTTGTGGTTAGAACTGTAAAGTAGCAGATGTCTTCAAGAAAGACATCACACTCAGAAATTTATGGTGTTATGGAACCAGAAATCTCTCCGTGACTAACACAACCAGTTCCGAGTTTCATATCAAAGTATAAAAAGATAGTTAGCAAGAAATAGCAGAACTTGGAAAGCTTGCTTCTAGAATCATCTGTGAAGCCCATCAGTATAAACAAGTATTGTGTACATCCAAATAAGATGTTACTCTTTCCATTTTGGTTTTGTTTCCCAAATGAAAAATCCCTATATAGACGCTGTCTCTTTGTACCTTTGATAGTTCTTTAGCCATACTAATTTCCTTGGTAGTAGGGAGGTAGGCAGTGACAAAGAACTTGAGCAAAGTATGCAACTTTCACTAGATGATGGGGGAAGATAATTTCAATCATTTATTAGCTAATGCACCACATGCATGTTTGGGTCCCCTGGAACTCCAGTTATAAATGGCTGTGAGCTGCCATGTGGGTGCTGGGAATGGAACCTAAATCCTTTGGAAGAGCAGCCAGTTCTTTTAGCCACTGAGACATCTCTTCAACCCCAAAATTGAAGTAACAGCCTGGTATGGTAGCACATGCTTTTCATCCCCGCACTCTGGAGACAGAGGCAGGTGATCTCTGTGTTCCTGGTCAGCCTGATTTGTAGATTGAGTTCTAGGCCATAATTAATATCACCTGTATCGTGAAACCCTGCCTCAAACAGAAAACAGCTTTAAGAGGCAATTGTGGCTCAGCTAATTTGATAGTGTATGTGAGGCTTCTGAAACACAATGTTCAAAGCTGTGTAGTTACAGTTGTGCTACAATAAATTGAGGACTGAGGTTTTGGGCAACTGAAATTGGAGTGTCATTTCAGTCTTTTGTACCTTTAAACTGACTTAGGTTTGGTTTTGATTTTGGTGTGTGTGTGTGTTCCTTTAATAATTCTGTCTTAGAGGTATTTTCTAAAGTTTTTATGTCCACAAGTATAATAAGAAATTACTGCCTTTTTCTTTGTGTGTGTGTGTGTGTGTGTGTGTGTGTGTGTGTGTGTGTGTGTCTTTAATGGAAACAAAGCTTTGTTTCTTAGATTGAGTAGGTGGTAGGGAGATTCTAAATTATATGACAAAATTGTTTTTCTTCACTTTCTCCTTTAGGATGCTTCTCAGCTGCTTCAGATACTACAGAGTCTCCATCCTCCATTGAAAATTGATGGGAAAACCATTGGGGTTGACTTTGCAAAAAGTGCCAGAAAGTGAGTGGTATCATTGTCCTTATTTCAAACTGTTAGCATTTGTATATTTACTTATATAGGGATGTTGCCAGTTGTACCTCAGCTCTGTACTGTCAACACTGATTTCCCTGATTGTAGATCAAGAGGAAGAAGATTGTCTTCTCTTAGAGTCTATTCCTGCAGCCCTCTATCACGTTAATAACAGCTGCCAGAAATGGTTTCAGCAGATGCATTGAGAACACATTCTATGCAAACTGCAGCAGTGTAATGCAAACCTGTCCAGAAATAATCCTTAGCTTGCAGGACATTAGTATGATAATATATTACATTACTGTCTAATGCTTTAAGTATCCTTTTTACAAAAAAAAGTTATTTATTTTACTTTATGTGCATTGGTGGTTTGCCTGCATGTTTGTCCATATGAGAATGTCAGATCTTAAAGTTACAGACAGTTGTTAATTGCCACATGGATGCTAGGAATTCAACACAGATCCTTGGAAGATCAGTCAGTGCTCTTAACCACTGAGTCATCATTCTAGCTCAAGTATCCTTTTTTTTATATATAGTTTTTTTTAATTACTTTAGAATGTAGAATATAGATAGGCTTTGCTTTCCAATTTTTTAAATTTATTTATTTTTTATGTATACAGTGTTCTGCCTGCATATATGCTTGCAGCAGAAGAGGGCACCATATCTCATTACAGATGGTTGTGAGCAACCATGTGGTTGCTGGGAATTGAACTCAGGACCTCTGGAAGAGCAGTCAGTGCTCTTAACCTCTGAGCCACCTCTCCAGCCCTCCCCAAGTATCCTTTTTTTTAGAGCCAGGTGATGCCTTAGGAGGTAAAGTACTTGTCATTTCTCTGACCTCGTGCTGTGACAAGGAGATCCTGGTAGCCAAAATAGCTAGGATTTTTTGAGAAATTCTGTCTCAAAAAATAAGGTAGAGAGCCAGGTAGTGGTGGTACATGCCTTTAATCCCAGCACTTGGGAGGCAGAGGCAGGCGGATCTCTGTGACTTTGAGGCCAGCCTGGGCTACAGAGAGTTTTCCAGGATAGGCTCCAAAACTACAGAGAGTCTACAAGAGAAACCCTGTCTCAAAAAACCGGGGGGGGGGGGGGGGGGGG
>PVIU01022595.1:0-10025 GCA_004026605.1 Ondatra zibethicus
TTCCAGGAGGTTCTGTGTATGCTTTCTTTGGGTTCACCTAGGTATTCAGCTTCTCTGGGCTTGCGAGCTAAGTGCTTGGTGACCTTTATTTTATAGCTAGGGTCCACTAATGAGTGAGTACATACCATAATCATCTTTCTGGGTTTGGGTTACCTCACTCAGGATAGCATTTTCTATTTCCATCCATTTGCATGCAAAAATCAAGATGTCCTTGTTTTTTACCGCTGAGTAGTATTCTAATGAGTATATAATCCACACTTTCTTTATCCATTCTTCCATTGAGGGGCACCTAGGTTGTTTCCAGGTTCTGCCTATTACAAACAATGCTGCTATGAACATAGTTGCACAAATGATTTTGTAGTATGATTGGACTTCTCTTGGGTATATTCCCAAGAGTGGTATTGCTGGATCCTGAGGTAGGTTGATTCCCAATTTCCTGAGAAACCGCCACACTGATTTCCAAAGTGGTTGCACAAGTTTGCATTCACTATTAAATATGAAGTCCAAGCTTTTGTTATCTGTTTCTTGTGTGTCCTTTAGAGCCTTAGATACAGCCTCTGACTGACTTTGGGTATTAATTCCATTTTGGTGCCAACATCCTTCAACTGATGTAGAAAATACAGGATGATCTATAAATATGCCCAAGTCTGTCTTCTGTAATAGCAGCTGGAAGTGAATTTTTAAAGACTGTGTTTGCATTCAGCTATATTTTGAGACCTTTTTGCTTCCTAGGAACACAGATAACAAGGTCCAATGAAAATAGATACTATTTCCTTCAAGCCACTTCAAAAATCTTATTATAAAGCTTCTTCAGCTCTATATTTCACATTACTTGTTATTAACTTTTTTTCTTACAAGCTCGTATTGTACCTGGTTTTCTTTAAAATTCTTGGCTTCTGTGCTTCTTTTTTTTTTTTTTTTTTCCCGAGACAGGGTTCCTCTGTAGCTTTGGAGCCTGTCCTAGAACTAACTCTTGTAGACCAGGCTGGCCTCGAACTCACAGAGATCCACTTGCCTCTGCCTCCCAAGGGCTGGGATTAAAGGTGTGCACCACCACTGCCCGGCTGCTTCTGTTTTCATATATTAATTTGATCTGCTCTTTCCTACCACTAGAGGTGGTTAGAAGCATGAGTTCTAGTGTTTTCTTCTAGAACTCTAGATCAGGTAAGAAGTAAAACTCATCAAAATTTTATTATTGACTCATTTATGTTATTAAAGTAATCTTTGCAACCATACCAGTCTAAATTCAGAAGATTATAGATACTACCATCCTTCTCAAATGGATTAGGGTTTTAGGCTTAAGATCCATTTATCTTCCATATGATCATATTTCTTGTTACTTTGTATGTACTAAACAATATAGTTCAATTGAATTGACATCTTAAAAGTTATCAAAAGTGATTTTATTATTCAAAATAAAATTATATATTGTGTGTTTATTTTAGGACTCTCAAACTCTAGTGCAGAGTAGAGTTAAGCAAATTATTAAAAGGAATGCTTTAAAATGGAAAAATATTAAAATGTAGGAATGCAAGAGTAGTACTCCCAGACCTTGAAATTTTTCCTGAACACAACCAGAAAACTATAATTTCTTGTGAAATTTCTTCACTGTTCAATATTTACTGAAAAAATAAATACCATTAAAGGCAAAATTAAAACATCTGTTATCTCATTAGCCAACATTTGTATCTTTTAATATATATGACACCTTAACAGAGTATTTCAAATACAACTCACAAACAGTAGCATCAAATTCTAATGTATTAAAATGTGTTAATATTTCTACAGACAGCAATGCAATCTAAAGTATAATGTTACCATTATAAAATTTTACTTTATACTTATCTATTTATCTCTCTAATCTATATCTATATATCTAGAAAGAGAGAAAGAGCACAGGATTTTATTAACAATTTTTTTTGCAATAATGCAATAATGTTGGAAAATGCAACTATCAACTTTATCATGAGTTATTGCATCTTTTATAGAAGTATTAATATGAACATTTGTCAGGTCCTAATAGCAGTTGCTGGAATCTATATCTATAAGAATGAAACATTTCTGTGAAAGCCCAGAGAAGTATAATCATCTCACATTTTCCTCTGGGTTCAGATTTCAGTTCAATTCAACCAACGTGTGCTAAATGACTGCCTTGACTGAAGCTTTATGGTAGATGAGCAACACAACATCAGGACATGCTTCACACTCTCTCAGCTTCTCTCCATACACTTTTTGCCTATCTAAATTATAAGTACCCCCTCAAAATTGAAATCTTATCAAAATATCTGTCTATCTGCCTATCTATCTGTCTGTCTGACTGTTTTTCCATCATCCATATCTATCATCTTTCCTTCCTTCCTTTCTTTCTTTCTTTCTTTCTTTCTTTCTTTCTTTCTTTCTTTCTTTCTTTCTTTCTTTCTTTCTACCAACATCATCTATCTATCAATTATCATCTATCTAAGTATATATATATATATATATATATATATATATATATATATTTCTATCTCTACCATCTATCTATCTATCTATCTATCTATCTATCTATCTATATCTGTATTACAAAAATTCATAATGGTAGATTCATAAAGAATATATCAAAATACCTGGATACACAAAATTTACAGTCTCTATTTTATTGTGCTTCTCAGTTTGTTAATTAAAATTCTCAGTTGCAAGTGAATACAAGTAAAGAAGGTCCTTGTAAAAAAATTAGTACAATTTTGGAGAAATAGGATGAGGATCCTTATGAAGTGATGAGGCTAACTTTACCAACAACCAGCCAAGGGCCTCTTAGAGGGTACTGTATTGATATTTCAACATTACAGGGATGAATGTACATGAGTTACTTGACATGTCCTACATGATCCTAGATGTTAAAGCTACAGTGGTTAAACACTCTGACAAAATTCCTATACACTGTAGTCATCAAAGCAAACATTAATCAAGAATGACAATTTTGTTTGGCAAAATTCCCATTGACAAAAATAAAAGTCTAGTATTATAGAACTTGTCCAGTTGAGACTAAAATTAGATTGATTGTTTAAAATCTCTTTTGAAAAATAACTAGAGATGTGACTCTCAAGAAACCAGGCAGTGTACACAAAAGACATATTCTAGAAATGCAAAACCCCAAAGAGTGAAAAGAGCCAGAACGGCCAAGGGTGAGAGTAGGAGGTAAGAAGGCAGTCACATGTGGTCTTCTTGGCAACAGCATAAGGACTATTTCACATACACTTGGAAATGAATAAAAGTTTTAAGTTTTAGGGGAAGCCTGAGTGCAGAGTCCAAGCTGGAGCAGTGCTTGGATGAATTTTTAGAAAGTTTCTATGACTCTTTGACAGAGTACTCATTGAAAGGAGTGCTGCTGAAACTGTAACCAAAGGCAGTGTTAAACTTCTAGAAAAGTTTCAAGATAAAATATTGCAAGTAACAGTAGGGGCTGTGAAATCAGTCATGAAAGCAAAGGGTGGAGATATTCAACTGGTCGGTGCAAAGTTCTTCTCCCAGAATATAGAGGCACCAAAATAGTTCTAGACAACAAGGACTGTTTAAAGTTTAGAGATGGTGACATTCTTGGGAAGTAAGTGGACTGAATCACTGTTGAAATGGTGCCACATAAAGCTGCCTGTTTACTTGACATTATGAAATGTTCATCATTTAAATAATATCCATGCTTCCCTTTTATAATAAACTCATGATGCCTAAAATAATGATATACATTGTTTCTGAAGTTTAGTTTCACTGTACTATTATAAACATTTCTAAATAACGTAAATGAAAAAAGTTTTAAGTTCAAACTTAGCACTGTCATATTTGGATATTTGAAATATTTCTTTGGATGCATGTCATTTCACTTATTGAGACAAATAAAATACTGGGGAGGGTGAGAAATAGAAATAGTCTTGTGTATATTAGCTTTTGGGTGACAAACAAGTGCCCCAAATGCATATTATTTAAAAAATCATTTCCTACTCATGTAAGTTGCTGCAGTTTAACTACTGTAGATCTGATGTGCATTTTCAACCAATTGTTACATTGAAAAGATAGCTCCCATTTCAAACCCATTATCCCCATAGCACAGAGCAAAGAGCCTACTGTTGATGTCTTAATTAATGTTTCTGTTAATATACGACATAGTTTCAATTACTTTCATTGGTCAAAGAGAGTCATATGACCAAATGTAACTGAAGAATAGGTCAACACTGAGTGTCAAAGGTTAAGTAGCAACACATTAAGCATTAGAAATTCTTTTGCAGAAGTGAGGCAAAGGTCTGGAAGCACATAGATGGTCTATAGAGTTAAGTAGCAAGAAAAGGAGTTGATTGGCAAATCTCCAGAGGAGTATGTATTTCCAACAGTGGACTATAACTATAGAATCTATAAATTTGCTTTTCCACCAATAAATTTGTGAATATGAGAAATTCCCTTAATTCATCTAGACTTCATTTGCATTATCTGTAAAATACTGTTTGCACTAGAATTGGGAATGATTGCTTTGTATTCATAGAGCCCTGTTTCTTTCATGGTGTAACTACAAAATAAATGTATGTAATGTTATCAACATTCGACAATGTACAGCCACTTAAATCCTAAAAAAGAGGGATTATAGACACACAAAAATGGGAGCCAAGCACAGTTTCTCAGTAGCCACATTCCCCCCCCCCGGATGGGCTGTTTGCTGGCAGTGATCAAGGACACTGTGACTCCCTTAAGAGAAGTCTTCCCAACTCAGTGTTAGTGGGAAAAAATTGCATGGGATTTTTAAGAATAGGCTTCCTTGTTCATGATGGCAGAACAAATTCCGGCTATTTTGGGAGGTCCTGCACATAAATTGGGTTTGTGAGCAAAGTGCTACAACTTGCTTAATGACAACATAGACCCACTATGTGCTTGGAGTTGGGACAATGTGCATGGCTCGCAGAGCTGGCACTGAATAGACCTCAACCAGGTTGAGGGCAGAGCCAAAAGGCAAAGCAGCCTTAGTCCTAGCCATGCTGCTTAGCATTTTAAGAAGTGGTTCTGGTCAAAAATGACTACAGATATGCAAAAAAGACAAATTTAGATGAAAAAGACCTCTGAACGGGTCATAGTGTACAAGGCTCTCCCAGTTCCCAGCACTCTAATGGCATCTACAGGGTCAGTGTTACACACAAAGCAATGTTCAAATTATCCTTCTGCCCAAAGTTTTAGTAGATGTACTAAATTTAAGTGCTTGAAAAATGACAATTTTCCCAAAATTAATGTTTCCATAGCCATGCAAAATATATGCAGTAACATAAACAAAAGGATAATTGAACAGTAACTAAAATGCTAAAAGCTAGACTCTACAAACTTTTCTTCATATGAGTAAGAGGAGGCCAGTTCAGTTCAGGAAGAATATACTTTCTGTTTATAGGCTTCCTTGTAATGTGCTGACAATAAATCACTATTTAATTTTGGCCTTGTCAGAAAAAAAAGTGGGGAGAAAGAAAATGTTTACTGAACTTTAAGCTGAACATGAGCTGCACAGAAATACAATAGATCGATTTTATTACTTGATTGACATTCTGAATGTCAGGTTGAAATATGTCTGTGACAAATCTTATCCAATTAACAAGCACCCCTCAAAAACAGAACAAAGTTTTGCAGTTCTGTACTGAGGGGCATCGTTGTGCTTATGTTAATAAAGTCCATGGTAGCAGCTGACATTTGAGTTTTCTTTATTGCCTACAATGTGCCCTGCTAATTAGCTCAACTTCACCCTGGGGAGAGCTGTCTATTGGAGGTAAGGAAAGTTATTCTTTCTTATTGCCGGATTGCTTCTAATTCCTTCCTGAAAAGAAAGTGTCAGTCATGTTCAATTGCAGTAAATATGTGTGATGGTTTAAAACAGCACACCATCCTCTTAAAGCTCAGCCAAATTGTTCAAACTGTTGCTTCTATCTTGAACCTAGGTTGAGCTTTAAGTCATATCTTGGAAGTTTCAGCCTTGGGAACTAAGTGGCCAATGTCACCTAACTTATTTTATGACCACATGTCATAATCATCATCAAGAGAAAATTGCATGTCAAAATGTTTCTCCTAGGAGCAGGCCAGAGGCAGAAGATTTGCAGGACTCTTAGTAGGAGCATGACAGAATAAGAAAAATATCTTTATTAAAGTTACTTTGACTTCTTCCTTTCCGATATGTATCTGCCTGATCTCCTTCAATTGTTTTCCTGCTCTGGTTAAGGCTTTAACTAGAAGTGAACTATAGTGAATAGATATGAAGAGTGCAGATGATCTTGTCTTGTTCCTGATTTTAGTGAAATTTCTCTCCATTTAAGTGGCTGGCTACAGGCTTGCTGTAAATTGCCTTTATTATATTGAGAAACATCCCTTTTATCTATAATTGCTCCAGGACTATTATTGTGAATGGACGTGGGATTTTGTCAAAGGCCTTTTCTACATCTAATGAGGTGATAATGTGGGGTACTTTTTGTCTCATTTTGTTCAGGTGGTGATTACATTTATCAGTTTACATATGTTGAACCATACCTGCATCTCTCAGAAACCTACTTGATAAATAAAGGTGGATGATCTTCCTTGATGTGTTCTTAGATTTGGTTTGCAAGTGGTTATACTGAGAATTTTTACATCTATGTTTTAAAGAAAATTGGTCTGTAATTCTCTTTCTTTCCTGGGTCCTTATGTGGTTTGGGCATCACGATAGCTGTGATTTCTTAATACGAAATTGGCAATGTTTCTCTGTTTCTATTTTGTGGAATAATTTGAGGGGTGTTGACATTAAATCTTCTTTGAAAGTATGGTAGAATTTTGTAATAAAACCATCTGGCCCTGTGCTTTTTTTTGCTTGGGAGACTTTTTATGACTGCTTCTATTTTACTAGGTTATAGGTCTGTTTAAATTGCTTATCTGACCTTGATTTAACACTTGTAAGTGGTCTGTATCTTGGAAATTACCCATTTCTTTTAGAATTCTCAATTTGGTGGAATACAGATTTTGGAAATGTATTTTTATGATTCTCTGGATTTCTCTTGTGCTCTTTTCCTTTAGTTTGTTTTTCTCATCCAAGTCGAATATGTTAGCTTCTGTTTTATTTTATTTTATTATTTTCCCTTAAAAGTCTGATTATTTTAAGACACCCAAAGGTGGTGTATCTGTATAGGAAGGGAAATGGGAAGGAGCTGGGAGGAGTACAGGGAGAAGAAAATGTAATCAGGATATATCATTTGAGAAAAAACTATTTTCAATAATAGGAAAAAAAGTCTTTATTAATTTATTTGACCTGAATGGAGTCACTAAAAGCTCATGCCACAGATTTGTCTTTGAAAAAAGAATTGCTAAGGAAAATAACTGAAATTATATTTCACAGAGTAAATTTCCCCACAGAAAGAAATAGTTTTGCAAATTTGCACACATTAATGTTTTCATGTATGTATGCTTTTAATCTTAGTTCAAGTGTTTATTTAATTTGTTCAACATTCAATATTCAAGAGAGAGCCTAAAAACATATTAAGTATGGTAAGCTATTAAAACCCTTAAGACACTGATCTTTTAGTTATTACTAGATATTTATTTTTGCCACTATTATAAACTCAGAGTTATTATCCCATGCTGATCAAATGCACTTCACCTTTTGAGAATTTTCTGTTTGGGTTCATGCCTTATTTTTAGATGATTTTATCTATTTTATTGATATTTAGTTTTCTGAGTATATTTCTTTTAAATTCTAGACACTAAGTCTCTGTGAATTGTATTGGTAGTAAACAAACATTTTCCCCATTTTATAGATTGACTCTTCACTTGGGTGATAGTTTCCTCTGCTCTATAGAGTCTCTGTAATTCCATGAGTTCCCATCCATCTATTTCTGATGGTAATGTATGCACTACTGGAGGCTTGCTTAGAAGGTTTTGAAAGACTCTGGGGCACCTCAGCATTACTGCACCCCTCCTGGGAACCAGGAACCTGATAATCACCCATGCATGCATTGGAGCTTTGGGTACTTTCCATCCCCTTTGGAGTTTTTTCTCAATAGACCCAGGACCTGGAACTGGGGCAAAACAACCTGCAGATGACCTGCAGGTGTTTCTCCTTGCTCAAGCAACCCAGCAACTGCTGTGGCATTGATCAATTATAGTTAGCTGTCCATTAAACAAGCTAGTCAAAATAGCTGACAAACGATTCCTGGACTTCCCCTTTTGATTCTGCACTCCCCCTTCAATTCTGTGTTTTTTTTTTCCTTTAAAAGATGCCTGTAATAACCACTCGGAGTCCTTCTCCTTCTGAGGCTGATGGGCCCTGTTGTGGCAGTGAATAAAAATTCCTCTTGCTTTTGCATTAACTGTGGTGTGGGAGTGGTCTTTTGGGCCAACCCCTCCTCGGTAAGTGGGCTTTAGAGCCCAACAGTTTTTATGTAAAAATGAATTCAATGGTAGTTCCTAATTTATCTTCTCTCTGATTCAGGTAATCAGGTCTTATACTGAGTTCATTACTCTATTTAGAGCTGAGTTTTATAAAGAATGAGAAATAAGGATATAATTTTACTCATGTACGTTTGACCAGCAACATTTGTTAAAGATGCTATCTTTACTCAAATGTGGAATATTGAAGTTTTTATCAAGAATCAAATGTCTGTAAGACTGTGGGCATATAGCTATATATCTACATATCCTCAATACTATTTTAGTAGTCAATGTGTCTGTTTGTATGTCAGCCAAATATCCTACTGTTTATATTCTTATAGTTCTGTGGTATAGCCTAAATTTTGGGTTGGTGATACCTTTAACATTTTTGTTGTTGATATTAAATATTGTTTTGGCTACTCTGGGTCTTTTGTGTTTCCAAATTAGATTTAAGATTTAATTCTTTAATTTCTGTGAAGAAATGTGGTAGAATTTTGATGGGTGTTGCATCTGAAGACTGTATTTGATAAGATGGCCATTTTCACACTATCACTCATTCTTTTTTTTCTCATATTATTTTATTTTTTCATTGAAAAAATTTACATTTCCTCCCCTTCTTCCAGTCCCCTCCCGCTCCCACCCACCCCTCCTCCCTTCCCCGGCTTCCTTAAAAGAGGACATGGTACCCTGCCCTGTGGGAAGTCCAAGGCCCTCCCCTTTCCATCCTGGCCTAGCAAGGTGTGCATCCAAATAGACTAGGTTCCCAAAAAGATAATACATGCAGAAGAGATAGGTCCTAGTGTCATTATTGATGGCTTCTCAGTCAGCCCCCATTGGCAGCCACATTCAGAGAGTCCAGTTTGATCATATGCTTGTTCAGTCCCAGTCCAGCTGGATTTAGTGAGCTCCCATTAGATCAGGCACACTGTCTCAATGGGTGGACCAGCCCCTCATGGTCCTAACATCCTTGCTCATCTTCTCCCACCTTCTGCTCTTCAACTGGACCTTGGGAGCTCAGTCCATTGTTCTGATGTGAATGTGGGTCTCTGTCTCTATCTCCATCCATCAGACGAAATTTCTATGGATGTGATCAAGATATTCATCAGTGTGACTATGGGACAAGGCTAGTTCCGGCACCCTCTCCTCTGCTGCCCAAATACCTAGCTGGGGACATCCCCGTGGACACCTGGGATCCCCCTCATCCATTGCTGGTGGGAATGCAAACTTGTCCAACCACTTTGGAAATCAGTATGGCAGTTTCTCAGGAAATTGGGAATCAACCTACCTCAGGATCCAGCAATACCACTCTTGGGAATAGACCCAAGAGAAGTCCAATCATATTACAAAAGCATTTGTACAACTATGTTCATAGCAGCATTATTTGTAATAGCCTGAACCTGGAAACAACCTAGGTGCCCCTCAATGGAAGAATGGATCAAGAAAGTGTGGAATATATACACATTAGAGTACTACTCAGCAGTAAAAAAACAGTGATATCTTGATTTTTGCATGCAAATGGATGGAAATAGAAAACGCTATTCTGAGTGAGATAACCCAAACCCAAAAAGACAATTATGGTATGTACTCACTCATTAGTGGACCCTAGCCATAAACAAAGGACACTAAGCTTATAGCTC
>PVIU01022595.1:17651-29244 GCA_004026605.1 Ondatra zibethicus
AGAAATTTCATCCGATGGATGGAGATAGAGACAGAGACCCACATTCACATCAGAGCAATGGATTGAGCCCCCAAGGTGCAGGTGAAGAGCAGAAGGTGGGAGAAGATGAGTTAGGAAGTTAGGACCGTGAGGGGCTGGTCCACCTACTGAGACAGTGTGCCTGAACTAATGGGAGCACACCAATCCACCTGGACTGGGATTGAATGAGCATGTGATCAAACCAGACTCTCTGAATGTGGCGGCGAAAGTTGGCAGATGGAGAACCCATCAACAATGACACCAGGACCTATCTCTTCTGCATGTATTAACTTTTTGAGAACCGAGTCTTTTTGAATGCACTCCTTCCTAGGCCAGGAGGGATGGGGGTGGGCCTTGGATTTCCAACAGGGCAGGGCACCATGCCCTCTTTCAAGGAAGAAGGGGGAGGGAGGAGGGGTGGTGGGGGTAGTGGGAGGGGACCAGGAGAAGGGGAAGAAAGGAAAAAAAAATTTATTTCTTTAATTATGTTCTTGAATGGAAAAAATAAAACAAAACAATGTATGGGAAAAAAATAAATTACAATGGAAAATATTCAATAAAAAAATAGAAAAATGTTCAAAATAATTAAGAGTTTTAAAGCATGTATTAGAATGTGTTTTGTGGTTGATGTTTTGATCTAGTCCACAGATTCTTCCACTGGCAGGAGACTAAAATGAGTACTTCCAGGTGTGAGACACACTATGCTCCCGGCAGTAGGTGTGTTTGGTATAGGGTGCAATTTGACTGTGTTCTTTGTTAGCTTTCACCCTAGTGGTCTCTCCATTGCTGATGATGTGGTGTTAAAGCCTCAACTCCTCCATTGGAGTGTCTCTCCATTAAATCTTTTGACATTTGTTTTGTATATTTGAGTGCTGTGATGTTAAATACACACACAAACAACATATACATACATATGCATTTACATATATGAATGTTTATTTTTCTTGATGAATTCACTCCTTATTATTATATAGTAGCAGTCTTTGTGTTTTATTCTACCCATTTACTTTCAGTTTCTATGTGTCTGTATGGGTAGAGAAACTTACTAGCAACATTCAGTTTTTAAAAAACGAATTGAATTTAGTGTTATTTTCATTGTAATTCGTGATAGTTATGCTTGTACTAAAGTCATTGACAATATCTTCTATAGTTCTGTTATAGATAATTTTCTCCCAAGTTTTATAGCTTTTTTGATAATTGTCTGATTTGCTATGTTATCAGTGCACTTTGTGTTGCTTGTTATTATTTTTGATTTCTCTATTATAGATCCTTTGCTTTGTGGCTTTCATAAAATATACAAAAATGTATATTATGACAAGCTAATTCTGGTTAGTATTTAAATTTTTGAGACAGGATGTCTTGTACTTCAGGGTGGGTTTGAATTCATTTTGTATCTTAGGGTAAACACAACTCTGGGTTAGGGCTGTGGCCTAAATTTCCGTGAGGTGCAGACCGCTTTTACTTGGTTCCAAGGCTGTTCTATAGCTCCGTCTGTGTACACAAACTGATGAGCTATGCAGCCTAAGGTTGGGGCTAAGTGTTGGAGATGGTTATTAGATTAGGGACAAGTTGGGTTGCACCCAATCTGCAAAACTTCAGGGACTTGTTCTGTCTTAAAAGAATGCTCAATAAAGCAAAGAAAAACAGCCTACAAATCACAATCCCTGAGAACCTAGACAACAATGAGGATCCTAAAAAAAACAAAACAAAACAAAACAATGAGGACCCTAAGAGAGACATACATGGATCTAATCTCCATAGGAAGTAGTAAAAGACAAGATCTCCTGAGTAAATTGGGAGCATATGGACCATGGGAAAGGGTTGAAGGGGAGGGGAGAAAAAGGGACGGGGGAGAGAAAAATGTATAGATTAATAAAATCAGGAGAAAAAAATATAATAAAATAGGAAAAGATTATTGATTACCTTTTATCATGTATCTTTAAGCAATTATATTATTTGCATTTTTTATGATAAAAAGGAATGCTTAGAAGGCTAGGGGTTCTCTCTGTACTCTCTTGTTTATAGATGGTGGTGTTCTGGTTAAGTTCTTGTCTACCTGACACTAGCTAGAATCATCAGCGATGAGAAACGTCAACTGGGAAAATGCCTCCATCAGATTGCAGGTAGGCAAGTCTGTGGAAGCATTATTTGATTAATGATTAATGTAGGATGATCCAAACCACTGTGGTCTGTGCCACCTCTGGCAGGTGGTCCTGGGTTGTATAAGAAACTAGGCTAAGCAAGCCATGGAGAGCAAGTGAGTAAGCAGTGTTCCTCTATAGCTTCTGCTCTAGTTCTTGTCTCCATGTTCTTGTCTTGAGATCATGCCCAGACTTCCCTCAGAGATAAACTGTGATTTGGAAGTGTAAGTCAAATAAAACATTTCCACCCAAATTGCTTTTGTACACAGTGTTTATCATGTTGCTAGAAAGAAAATATGAACAGATGTCTTTAGTGTCTACTAAATGGTTGGCTTTACTGCAGAATACAGATCACTGGACTATAAGAAAGACACTTTAGCAGAGTGGGTCCTGTTCTCTGCTGTCTATGTTGGAAGAAGGGTGATAGAGTCAATCAGCCTTCTGACCTTATGAGCATACATTGACTTAATCTGTAGGTACAGTTTGACATTTGGGGTCATGGAGTTTTGTCTAATACTGCTCTGGTTTTCACTATGGTAAGCCTGGCACTGTTTTTTCAAATCTGATACCACAGCTTAATTCTATTTCCCCCACAAAAAACAATTGTGCTTACATCGGAATGCTTGGATTATCAAAGGGCAGTTTTTGGCAATGTTTTCCTTACTGCCTTCTTCAATGTGTCTTTCATTTTCATTAAAATTCTGAACTTGTTTTCTCACATAGTTTGTGATGGTAGATTTATTTGATATCTTCAATTTGAAGTGTCTATGGGAAGATATGGTTAAAGCAGCTTCCACATTCTTGGCCCCCAGCTAAGCCCTTTATTGAATAAGATTTATGCCCTTGTCATCAATTATTGTTACTACATGTTTTTGTCCAAGGAATTAAGCATCATCCTGAATGTTCAAAGTCATGACAGACATGTTAATATGCATCATGTGTTATTTGTCTTTCATAAATTTTGTTCAGATAAGCAGGAGACTTGCTTATCAGCATATATATTTCATTTTCAGATAGTTAAAGGTGTTAACCCTTCTTCATTGGCTCTCCTGATTCTTTATTTTAACCTTCCTTTTATTTTATTGACTATCTGGTAACTTTGACTGCTGTCTAAGTTTCTCAGATCAATAGCTAAAAACCATTTTCCCAACTCCTTGCTTAGTTTATGTACATCTACTAGCATTGCAAATGAACATTTTACCATTCTTAATGAACAAACCTGTGTTCTCAAATACAACAGATAATATCCCTTAGAGAATAGTCAGTTTCCATCCATGACTTAATTAGTCCTCAAATCACTAGAGAGTATATCATACAAACTAAATGACTGAGTTTTTGAAATCTTTTTTGGTCAGCTTAATGTGATGTGTATGATAATAAAAAATAAATAGACAAAACATTATAGCATGGTCTTCATTCTAGAAGTCCCTCTTCAAAGACAAAACATATTGTTATGGATAATTGTTATGTTTTAAGTTTATTAGAGAGACCATTATTCAGTTTTTTAAATTAAGAAGTATCAAGTGATAAATTAACTAGTAATCTAACATATTTTTTTCTGTACTATTTTCATTGACACATATCTAGATTACTGAATTTTACTATTGTTTCAATACTTAGATTTGTTTTACAGATAGAAGGAATTGTGTAATGAAATCCATGGTAATTACACAAAAGAAAGAAAGCTGAAAATATGTAACTTGCTTAAAATGTTTGTAAGCAGGTCAGAGAAATGTTCAATGTCTTACCAGTCTTGGGTTGAAATCATGCCATGGTAATCCATCTTACATGAAACTGGAACTAGATAGTTAACTTTCTACCAGCAGTTTCAGCAACTTCATCAAGTTGTTCAAAGATTTTTACATGAATCATACAGGCAAAGAACTAGGCACAATGTCTGGCTCATAACAGCCTACTAATACATATTTTCTTTTCTTTATTTCTTTTTTCTTCTGTTTTTTTTTTTTTTGAGACAGCGTTTCTCTGTGTAACAGCACTTGCTGTCCTGGAACTAGCTCTTATAGACCAGGCTGGCCTTGAACTCACAAAAATCCATCTGACTCTGCCTCCCGAGTGCTGGGATTTAAGGTTTGTGCCACTACTGCTTGGATAAGTATGTTTTTAGCAACTAGAATTTAGCACAGTAGATTACAGCTTACCATTGCATTCATTGTAAAGTGCAATTTATATTTATGTAATTTGAAAACTAGACTTCCAAGACATTTCTATTGATAAAGTTCAAGGAAAACATCTCAACAACTCTTTTGATATTTGGAAGAAATTCATGGGTTATACTACAAAGTCAAAATTTGCTATAATTCTCAAATTTTAGTCATTGAAGTTAGTAACATTTTATTGGCAGGGATAGGTGAATGAGATGAATTGTAAGAGTAGTGAGAAAGATATCCCTGTCCTTTCAAGGCCTCACAAATTACCAATGTTTTGTAGGGGTTCACCACTCCTCTGGACACAACCTGTGTGTGCAGGCTTTGAATCTGATCATTTAAATGTCTCTGACAGTTTCCATCATGTTCAATATTTTGGAAGTAACTGCATTTTCTGGTTCTTTTTTTTAAAATCTTGAATTTTCTGGTTCTTTTTATCCTCAATAATAAAAGTCTTGATGTTCTTGGGAGCTTCTGTGTTTTTACTTCAAACCATTGATGGCAGAAAAAAGCAAAAAAAAAAATGTGGCTGAAAATGTGTGACAAGAAACTATTAATCTCCACCTTCATCTACCCCTGTCCTTCAGAACTTGAAAGTTAGCATTAGAAATCACTTGACAAGAATATCAGTAAAGTCAACAGCTCTTAATAAAATCTGATAGTAATGTTTCTTCATGCTGTGAATGTGTACATATCCCAGGCAAAGGGGATGTTGAGTACATCTATTCAAAGGGTGGGGTGTCATTTTACAGAGATTCTGGGAACAGCTAAACATTGACATGCACAATGCATAAGATTACATGTAATTAGAGGAAGCAACAGAATAAAACTTGCTGTGACAATTGCTAGTGTGTTATGTAGATGTTTTCTCCATGTTCTACATTATTCCCAGCCTATTTCCGCAACAGCTTCCTAGGTCATTGTATCTATATCATGATGCTTCTCACAACCATTATGCATGAACTCTTTATTGCTTCATTGGGAAAAACAGTATTTCATTCCAGTTAAATGCTACAAACACGGCAATTAACTTAATTTTTTTCTGCTTGAGAATCACATCATATCACACATTAAAATATTTAACTTGGGTACCAGGGAGCATCATTAAACATTCATCTGTGGGGAATGGTGAGTAGTGGAGTGAAACACCATTATAGCACACATTTGTTTTGGCCTCGATGATTCTCTCAAACCATTAATTCCTGATTAATGTCATTATTGCTAGTGCCAGGAGAACTATTCACTTCCCTCTTCAGAATTCATTTTATTATCACCTTTTCAACTATTTTATTTGTGCCCTGACATTCAGTCATATAACACTGGCTTAAGAATTAATGGTGATTTACTACATCTTGGATTGTGATAAAGCTTCAATAACTTGAATCCACTTAGAAAACAGTAACCCTATAGAAAGCAAATGTTATTTAATATTTATGGAAGAATTTCTCAGTCAGTCCCCAAATATAACTACCTCCAGCTTCCATCTAGAAGTATACATAGCCTTAATAAATAGCAAAAAACAAATAAAGTAAGTAGGAAGGAGTTAGAAATTCTAAGTATATTTTTTTAATTCTTTTAGGATACTTTTTTTTATTATTTTTGTTTTTAATACATCCCAACCCCGGTTCCATACCCACACTCCTCCCAGTCTCCACCACCCCCACTTCCTCTCTCTAACAGATCCCTTCAGAAAAGAACAGGCCTCCTAGTTATATCAACTGAACATGGCATAAGAAAATGCTAGGCACAAAGCTTCATATTAAGACTAGAAAAGACAACCCAGAAGAACGAAAAGTATCCCAAGAGCAAGCAAAAGAGTCAGAGACACACCCACCCTCACTGTTAGGAGTCCCACAGAAATGCCAAGCTAACAAACATAGTATATGTGCAGAAGACCTATCGCAAACCTATGCAGGCTCCTTGGTTGCCACTTCTCTCTGAACCCCTATGAGCCCTGCTTAGTTGACTTTGTGCACCATGTTCACCTGATATCCTTGAGCCCTTGCCTCCTACGATCCCTTCTCCCCCTCTTTGTCAGAGTTCCCCAAGATCCAAGAGGCAGAGTCCCAGTGAAGATCTACAATTTGGGCTCTCTCTCTCTATCTAATGTGGGTCTCTATATCTGTTCTCATCATCTGCTGATGTGGGAGTCCCCTCTGTGTGCTGTGATTACAATTAATGAATAAAGAAACTGCCTTGGTCTGTTGATAGGACAGATCTTAGGTAGGCAGGGAAGACAGAACTGAATGCTAGTAGGGAAGGGTGGAGTAGGAGAGGATTGCCATGGAGCCTCCAGAGACATGTGCTGGGAATTTTACCCGGTAAGCCACTTCTATGTGACAATATATAGATTAATAGAAATGGATTAAATTAATATAAGAGTCAGCCAATAAGAAGCTAGAGCTAATGGGCCAAGCAGTGTTTTAATTAATACAATTTCTGTGTGGTTATTTCGGGGTTAAGTAGCCAGGTGGTCGGGATGAACCAGTGGTTCCCTGCAACAATTGGCACCCATGTGACCAG
Organism: Ondatra zibethicus; assembly: GCA_004026605.1. Taxonomy (NCBI): domain Eukaryota; kingdom Metazoa; phylum Chordata; class Mammalia; order Rodentia; family Cricetidae; genus Ondatra; species Ondatra zibethicus. Next base: position 24,499 of record PVIU01022595.1, read on the forward strand.
CTAAATCCACTTAAAACCTGAGAGAGTTTGAAAAGGAATTCTGAACACAAAACTACAGAGTTTAACACAGCTTCTTGATGTTTGCTGGCTGCATGCCACAGCCCCATTGAGAGAGATTTTCCTGATTCAGCTGTTGCAGAAAAAAAAGCATATGGTTTTAAAATGTGGCTTCCTCGGCCAGGCTGCCAACACAAACTCTGGCTATGGAGCATCTCAATGGCATTGGTGGGCCTGGTTATTTGTGTGCACACTCAGGGTCAGAAGGAAAGTAGCTGAGATCATGCCCACGGCTCAGCGCTCCCTACCTGGGCAGGTAGTGGGATCAGGACTGCTAGGCATGCACAAGCAGGAGAGCACGGCAGATTCCTGCCACCATACATAGAGATAGTTCCAGGCCACGTAGTGCGCTGCATGGTGGATTTAACTTTTTCTCAGAAAAAAAAAAGAGTTTATATGCTGCATGGTGCTACCCAGAGTTTAGGTGGTGAGGATGACTCCCTCCTGGCAGTCCTAGAGCTGAGGTGCACTACCTCCACCATATTTAAAGTCTGAGAGAGGCAGAGCTAGCACCCAAGGCCACTGAGACTGAGCTGCTTAGCATTGTAAGAAACACTTCTGATCAGAAAATAATTACAGATATGCAACAAAGACAATCCCAGATAAAAAGACCTATAAATGAGTCATAGTACTGAATAAATGTACATAGGCTTGGAAGAGAGAATAAAAAGAGTATAGAGAGTCATAAAATAAAGTTAATGCTTAAAAAGGGGGGTAAAATCTTTAATGAGACAGAATACAGATAGTCATAGATTAAAAGGAATAAAGAAAAATAAGCTATGTAAGAATGGAAAATTTACAGAGAGTTTGGATTATGTCTATTATTGTGTTATCTTTGAATTTTTTGACTGTGAATAAGCCAAGTACAAAGAGACATTTCATTGTATGGCCTGCTAAGCTAAACCAGCATGTTATAAAGGCATCTTGAGTCGAAAATTTGAGTCTAAGGATATGTTGCTTTGGAAAAGAGGTTTTTCTTTTGTTTCCACAGAAGTGGAATACTTCCAGACAAATATGGTTTGATAGACCACACCCAGCTGAATGGTTGCCGTGAACACCCTCAAAAAATTACTTTGCCCAAGTGCTTACTGAGATGACCCTAGCACACAGGATACATCATGAAAGACCTGATTAACAGTGCCCCCAAACAGCAGACAGTAGTATGGACAGAGCTATGCCTATATTCCCAAATATTGTTTATGTTTGTTTGTTTACATTTAAAGGGGGATATGATATAGATATGAATGATTTGCATTGGTATAAATCTTGGTTTATTGATATAAATTTAAGGTCAATTTTGTTATATGTATTTATGATCTTAATTAAGGTATTGTGTTTGTGTAGTTAGTTTAAAAATGTAATGTATAATTAAGAAATATGGGTTAACAGATAATCATCTATAATAGTAAAGCTTGTAGTCATGTTAGTTATATTTTCTAGATGTCTAGGGATATATTTCAGTTAGATAGGTATTCTTCAAATCTTTCAAAGACTTTCAGAATATAGCATTTAAAATGTGTTAATAATTTAGGACTTTTCATGACAATGAGACACATCTGCGCAGCACCAGCTACTTCAAGAGGAAGATGGGCATCACAGAGGCTCCTTATAGAGTTTGCTAGCCATTTGGGAAAGAAAATGCTCTTGCCTGGACAGCATAACTGGACATACAGGATCCACAGAAAAATGACTGCTGAAGTTGCCTAAAGGTGAGATGGTCCTTTGGGGTTCCTGCTTCATAAAAGAGTCTGTAAGACATTCTGCAGGACACAGAAGAAAGTGACTGAACTGTCTTTGAAATTTCCCGCTTCATGGAAATGTCTGTTGGATACTATGGGCCTGTAGGCTAAAGATGGATGCCCCAATGGTACTGAAGAACTTTGGGTGACTGTCCAGGCATTGAGATACCTCTGTCACTCTGGAGTTTTGGAAGATGCTTACAATGCACTTCCTGTTTACTTAGGTAATATTATATCCTTCTGGAATCTTTGATGAAGTCGAAGAATAGATTGTTATAGTTTTCCTTAGTTATGATAAGAGACAAGGTAGATATAAATATTGTAACTCTAAGTCTTGTTTGATAACTGTTTTTTATATGTAATTTTACTATGTTAAAGTTAAAACTTTTCTTTTTATTTAAACAGAAAAGGGAAGGTGATGTGGGAGTCCCCTTTGTGTACTGTGATTAAAATTAATGAATAAAGAAGCTGCCTTGGCCTGTTGATAGGACAGAACTTAGGTAGGCAGGGAAAACAGAAGTGAATGCTGGGAGCAAGAAGGGCAGAGGAGAGGAACACTATGCGCTGCCAGAGACAGATGCTGGGAATTTTACCCCGTAAGCGACTGCCATGTGACAATAAACAGATTAATAGAAATGGGTTAAATTAATATAAGAGTTAGCCAATAAGAAGTTAGAGCTAATGGGCCAAGCAGTGTTTTAATTATACAATTTCCATGTGGTTATTTGGGGGCTAAGCTAGCCAGGTAGCTTGGATGAACAAGCAGTTCCCTGCAACAATCTGCCAGCAGAAGCCTCTCTAATGATTGAGTTCAACACCAATCTATGAGTATAGCAGAATATCATTAGGTATCTTTTTTTTCCCTTCTATTCTAGACCTCTGTGCCATTCAGCTTCTAGTTCATGGCCATCCAGGCAGTGACAGGTGACAGGCATTTGTTCTATCTTCTGGCATGGGCCTCAAATTAGACCAGCCATCAGTTGGCCATTCCCACAACTTCCACACCTTCGTTGCCCTGTGATATCTTGCAGTCAGGATAAATTATAGGTTGAAGGTTTTGTAGCTGTGTTGGTGTCCTATTGGTGGAATGACTAAGCACATTCCAATGGTTACAGAGAATGGTCAGTTCAGGCTCTATATCCTCCATTACTAAAAGTCCTCAATAAGGTTACCCTCAGAATTCTGTGAGTTTCTGTTGTGCTAGGTTTCCACATCACAGCCTGCCATGCACTCCAATTTCAGTCATCTCTCCCCATACTCTCTCCTTTCATCACCCTCAACCTGATCATTCCTGTTCCCATCCCTACTTGTGACCATTCCACTTACAAAGTCTGTTTCCCCACTCCAGGGTGATCCAAACATCCTCCATAGAGCCCTCCTTTTTACTTAGCATTTCTGGGTCTATGGATTGTAACATAATTATCACTTACTCAATGGGTAATATCCACTAATAAGTAAGTGTTCACAGTGTTTGTCTTTCTAGTTCTGGGTTACCTCACTCAGTATGATTGTTTTATTTTTTTCTAGTTCCATCTATTTGCCTGCAAATTTTATGATGGCATTGCTTTCAAGAGCTGAATAATACTCCATTGTGTAAATGTACCACATTTTCTTTATCCATTCTTCAGATGAGAGATAGCTAGGTTGTTTCCAGTTTCTGGCTATTACAGATAAAACTGTAATGAACATAGTTGAGTTGTAATGAACATCTTTGGGGCAGGATGGAACATCTTTTGGGCATGTGCCAACAAGTGGTGTAGCTGGGTCTTTAGATAGATTGATTTATTTTTGAGTTTTTTGAGGATACACCATGTTGATTTCCATATCGACTACAAATTTTCACTCACACCAGCAATGGAGGAGTGTTTCTCTTGCTCCACATCCTCAACAGCATGAAATCTCACTTGTTTTACTGATCTTAACCATTCTGACAGTTATAGGATGGAATCTCAAAGTACTTTTTATTTGCATTTCCCTGATAACTAAGGCTGTTGTAATTTCTTTAACTGTTTCTCAGCCATTTGAATTTCCTCTATTGTTTGAATACATACCCCATGTTTAATTAGATTGTTTGTTTTCTTGATAACTAGTCTCTTTAGTTCTTTATATAGTTTGAATATTAGCTCTCCATTGGATGTGGAGTTGTGAAAATATTTTCCTATTCTGTGGGCTGAAGTTTGGTTCTAATGATAGTGTCTTTTGCCTTAAGGAATCTTTTCAGTTTCATGAGGTCCCATGCATTAATTATTGATCTTAGTGACTATGCTATCAGTGTTCTTCTGTTCAGTCCATTGTCTTCTTTACCAATGCATTCAAGGCTATTCCCAATTTTCTCTTCTATTGGGCTCAATGTATTTGGTTTTATGTTGAGGTCTTTAATCTACTTGGACTTGAGTTTTGTCCAGGGTGGTAAATATAGCTCTATTTGCATTCTTCTATATGCAAATATCCAGTTAGACTAGCAACATTTGAAGTTGCTTTCTTTTTTCAATTGTGTCTTTCTGGCTTCTTCCTCAAAAATCAGGTGTCCATAGTTGTGTGGATTTATACATGGGTCTTTGATTTATTTCATTGACCAATATGACTTTTTTATGCCAATACCATGAGGTTTTATTATTATAGATTTGTAGTAAAATTTGAGATTAGGGATGGTGATACTTTCAACAGTTCTTTTATTGTCTAGGATTGTTTTATCTATCCTTGTTGGGAGGTTCCCTTTGGCAAGTACTATCTGATCAAATGAGAAGCATTTGTTAGTTGTATAAGTTAGTTAAGATTGAATGGTCATAGCTTCCTAACTCATCTTCTCCCACCTTCTGCTCTTCACCTGCACCTTGGGGGCTCAATCCATTGCTCTGATGTGAATGTGGGTCTCTGTCTCTATCTCCATCCATCGGATGAAATTTCTCCCACCTCTATCCCCGCCCCTGGCTTCCAACTTTTGCTTGAT
>PVIU01022596.1:0-29049 GCA_004026605.1 Ondatra zibethicus
AAGGGGAGAGGGGGAAGGAGAAAGGAGAAGGGAAGGACTGGGGAGAGCTTGGGGGAGTGGGAGGGTGGAGATGGAGGAAAGGGGGTTATTGGAGAATGGAATAAGATATCTACATTAAGGGGGTCATTTTAGGACTGGGAAGATACTTGGCCCTGGAAGGGATCCCAGGTGTCCACGGGGATGTCCCCAGCTAGGTATTTGGGCAGCAGAGGAGACGGTGCCGGAACTAGCCTTGTCCCATAGTCACATTGATGAATATTTTGATCACCACCCCAGAAATTTTGTCAGATGGATGGAGGTAGAGACAGAGACCCACATTCACATCAGAGCAATGGATTGAGCTCCCAAGTTCTAGTCGAAGGACAGAAGGTGGGAGAAGAGGAGCAAGGAAGTTAGGACCCTGAGGGGTTGGTGCACCCACTGAGACAGTGTGCCTGAACTTATGGGAGCTCACCAAGTCTAGCTGTACTGGGACTGAACGAGCATATGATCAAACCGGACTCTGAATGTGTCTGCCAATGGGGGCAGACTGAGAAGCCATCAACAATGACACCAGGACCTGTCTCTTCTGCATGTATTATCTTTTGGGAACCTAGTCTATTTGGATGCACACCTTCCTAGGCCGGGATGGAGGGGGGATGACCTTGGACTTCCCACAGGGCAGGGCACCATGCCCTCTTTTAAGGAAGCAGGGGAGCGAGGAGGGGTAGGGAGGAGCGGGAGGGAACTGGGAGAAGGGAAGGAAATGTAAAATTTATTTTTGAATTAAAAAATAAAAGAATATGCAAAAAATGGAGGATTTAAAATATATATTTGAACACTTTATTCCTGATAAACAACTTAAAAATTGCTCTTATAAAGTAACTGACATCAGAGAAGTTAAGAACTACAAAATTAGTGCATGGCAGCAGATCAACTGGACAAGCTGGAAAAATGTTTCTTTTTCCAGTGAATCATGGACAATTAGCTTCCTGCATGAATCTATGAAAAAATAAGTGGCCTGGTCAAAATGAGGAAAAATTACTGTAAGATAAATCAATTGAGCAGTTAATTTGATTATTTTGTAAGCAATTCTTTTGAGATATCAAATATTAACATGGAGAATAAATTTCTGTTTTGAAGTCCTAATATCAATGGTATATAATTATGCAAAAGAAGTTTAATTATGCACTAAATCAAGAGAATTTAATATTTCTTTTGTAGAACAGTCTTCTAATGGCACAAATAAATGATATGTAACTTTAAAAATGAAATTAAAAAAAATAGAAGACGTTATCAGATAATGAAAAGATCTCCCATGCTCTTGGATAGGTAGGATCAACATAATAAAAATGACAGCGCTAACAAAAGCAATCTACAGATTCAATGCAATCCCCATGAAAATCCCAACACAATTCTTCACAGACCTCAAAAGAACAATACTCAACCTTATATGGAAAAACAAACAAACAAACCAACCCAGGATAACTAAAACAATCCTGTACTATAAAGGAAATTCCCGAGGCATCACCATCTCTGACATCAAGGTCAATTATAGAGCTACAATAATGAAAACAGCTTGGTATTGGCAGAAAAATAGACAGGTCAACCAATGGAATCGAACTGAAGACTCTGATATTAATCCACATACCTATGAACACCTGATTTTAGACAAAGATGCTAAGATTATACAATGGAAAATGAGGGCATCTTCAACAAATGATGCTGGCATAACTGGATATCAGCATGTAGAAGAATACAAATAGATTCGTATCTATCCCCATGCATAACACTCAAGTCCAAATGGATCAAAGACCTCAACATATAGCCAGCCACACTGAACCTCATAGATGAGAAAGTGGGAAATACACTTGAACACATGGGCACACAAGACCACTTCCTAAATATAACTCCAGTAGCACAGACACTGAGAGCAACAGTAAATAAATTGTACCTCCTGAAACTGAGAAGCTTCTGTAAAGCAAAGGACATGGTCAATAAGACAAAACAGCAGCCAACTGAATGGGAAAAGATCTTCACCAACCCCACATCAGGCAAAGCTGATCTCCAAAATATATAAAGAACTCAAGAAACTAGGCATCAAAATACCAAATAATCCAATTAAAAATGGGGTACAAAGCTAAACAGAGAATTCTCAACAGAAGAATTTCAAATGGCTGAAAGACACTTAAGGAAATGTTCATCATCCTTTGCCATCAGGGAAATACAAATCAAAACAACTCTGAGATACCATCTTACACCAGTCAGAATGGCTCAGTTCAAAAACACCAATGATGGCCTATGCTGGAGAGGATACAGAGTAAGGGGGACTGTCCTCCACTATTAGTGGCAGTGCAAACTTGTACAACCGTTTTGGAAATCAGTACAGTGGTTTCTCAGGAAATTGGGAATCAGCCTACCTCAAGAGCCAGCAATACCACTCTTGGGTATATACCCAAAGGATGTTCAATCATACTATAAGTACATTAGCTCAACTGTGTTCATAGCAACATTATTCATAATAGCCAGAACCTGGAAACAACCTAGATGCCCCTCAACCAAAGAATGAATAAAGAAAATGTGGTACATTTACCCAATGGAGTACTACTCAGGGGTAGAAAACAATGACATCGTGAAAGTTGCATGCAAATGGATGGAACTAGAAAAAAAACCATTCTGAGTGAGGTAAGACGAACATAGTATGTACTCACTAATAAGTGGATATTAGATGTAAAGCAAATGATATTGAGCCTATAGTTCATGACCCCAGAGAAGCTAGGTAACACAGAGTTACATATATAGATATAAGTAACATATATAGATATAACAGTAACATATATAAATATCTCTGGGAAGGGGAAATAGACAAGATCTCCTGAGAAAATTGGGAGTGTGTGGGTGGGGGAAGAAGGGATGTTGGAAGGGAAGGAGCAGAGGAGATGAAGAGGGGGAGGAAAACTTGAGGGAATGGGATGGTCGAGATGGGAGAAGCTAGCAAGGGCAGAGATATCTTGATTGAGGGAGCCATTATGGGGTTAGCAAGAAACCTGGCATTAGAGAAATTCCCAGGAATCTACAAAGATGACCCTAGCTAAGACCCTAAGAAATAGTGGAGAGATTACCTGAACTGGCCTTGCCCTGTAGTCAGATTGTTACCATAGAACCTCCATCCAGCAACTGATGGAATCACTGAAACAGCTTACTTGAGCTAATGGGAGCCCACTATCTCTGACCTGAAAGTGGGGGAGCCATCATAGGAGCAAACTAGTCCCTCTGAATGTGAGTGACAGTTGAATGGCTGGGGCAGACTGAGGGGCCACTGGCAGTGAGACCAGGATTTATTCCTCCTGCTTGTACTGGCTTTTTAGAACCCATTTCCTTTGGAGGGACAACACCTTGCTCAGCCCAGATATAGTGGGTAGTGCCTTGGTCCTGCCTCAAAGCAATATCCTAGAGTGATGTCATTTCCCTCTGTATACTGTGAATATGTTTTATTACCATTGTTTAATAAGCTATTAATAACTAATGGTAATAAAACATTCACAGCATACAGAGGGAAATCCCACAACACTAGACTTTGGTGACTTCCCATGGGAAGCCTTACCCTCTCTGAGGAGTGGATGAGGGGAGTGGTGGGAGCAGGAGGAGGGGAGGAAGTGGGAACTGGGATTGGTATGTAAAATGAGAAAACATAATTTTATAATAAATATATAAAAACAGAAAAGTAAAAGACATATTACTAAAGTAAATCACACATTGAACCTCACACATTAATTGTGGGAATCTTCAATACCCCACTCTCACCCATGGACAGGTCATACAGACAAAAACTGAACAGAAAAATAGTGGAACTAACAGGCTTTATGATTCAAATGACTCTAACAATATCCTCAAAACATTTCACTGAAATACAAAAGAATATACCTTTTCAGCACCTCGTGAAACATTCTCCAAAACTGACCATATACAAGTCTCAACAGATTCAAGAAAATTGAAATAAATCCCTGTACCTTATTTGACCACCATGGATTAAAGTTAGATTTCAACAACACAGAAAGCCTACAAAAATTGAACAACTCTCTACTAAATCACTACTGGGTCAAGGAAGAAATAAAGAAAGAAATTAAAGACTTCCTAGAATTCAATGAAAATGAATGTACAACATACCCAAACTATGGGACACAATGAAAGCATTACTAAGATGAAAGTCCAAAGCACTAAGTTCCTTCATAAAAAAATGTAGAGAGATCTCATATTAATGACTTAACAGCAAACCTGAAAACTCTAGAATAAAAAGAAGCAAACACACGCAAGAGGAGTAGAACACAGGGAATAATCAAACTCAGGGCTGAAATCAGTAAAATAGAAACAAAGGGAGCACAACAAAAATAAATAAATGAAACAAAGAGCTTGTTCATAGAGAAAATCAACAAGATAGACAAACCCTTATCCAAACTAAATAAAAGAGAATATCCAAATTAATAAAATCAGAAATGAACAGGAGAATCTAACAACAGACACTGAGGGAATCCAAAGAATCATTAGGTCAGACTTCAAAAACTTGTACTCTTTAACTGAAAAATCTAAAAGAAATGGACAATTTTCTCAATAGATACCACTTACCAAAATTAAATGAAGAAAAGATAACAATTTAAAAAGACCTATAACTCCTAAGGAAATAGAAGCAGTCATTAAAAGTCAACAAATATAAGTCCAGGGCCAGATGGCTTTAGTGCAAAATTCTACCAGACTTTCAAAGAAAAGCTAATACCAACACTTCTCAAACCTTTCCACAAAACAAAAAGAGAAGGAAGATTGTCAAATTCATTTTATGAGGCCACAGTTACCCTGATATCCAAACCACACTGACTCAACAAAGAAAGAGAATTACAGAGCAATTTTCCTCATGAACATTGGTGCAAAAATAATGAATAAAATACCCACAAACCAAATTAAAGAGCACATAAAAAAAGATCATTCATGATGATCAAGTAGGCTTAATCCCAGAGATGCAAGAATGGTTCAACATACAAAAACTATCAATGTAATCCATCATATAAACAAACTGAAAAAAAAACCCACATGATCATCTCATTAGATGCTGAAAAAAAGTCTTTGACAAAACCCAACACCCTTCATTATGAAACTCTTGGAGAGATACAAGGGACATACCTAAACATAATAAAGGTAATATACAACAAGCCTATAGCCATTATAAAACCAAGTGGAAAGAAACTTAAAGTAACTTCACTAATATTAGGGGCAATACACGACTGTCCACTCTCTCCATATTTATTTAATATAGTACATAATTTTTAGCTACAGAAATAAGAAAACCAAAGGAAATTAAAGGGCTACAAATTGGAAAGGAAGAAGTCAAATTATCACTATTTGCAGATGATATGATAATATGCATAAGTGACCATAAAAATCCTACAAGGGATAAACACTTTCAGTGAAGTGGCTGGATACAAATAAACTAAAAAACAAAACAAAACAAAAAACAGTTGCACTTCTATATACAAATGATAAATGGGATGAGAAAGAAATCAAGGAAGCAACAACCTTCACAATAGCCACAAATAATATAAAATATCTTGACGTAACCCTGGCCAAGTGAGTGAAAGGCCTTTGCAAAAAGAACTTCAAGTCTTTGAAGAAATAAATTGGAGAAGATATCAGGAGATGGAAAGGCGTCCCAGGCTCATCAATCAGTAGGATTAACGTAGTAAAAATGGCAATATTACCAAAAGCAATGTACAAATTCAATGCAATTCCCATCAAAATCCCAACACAATTCTTCACAGAATTTGAAAGAACTATACTTACTTAACTTCATATGGAAAAACCAGGATATCTGAAAAAAATCCTGTACAATCAAAGAACTTCTGCAGGTATGAATATCCTCAATTTTAAGCTGGGCCTTTGAGCTGTAATTCTTCTCCTTTTACCCCTATTATTCTTAGGTTTGGTCTTTTCATGGTGTCCCAGATTTCCTGGATGTTTTGTGTTAACAATTTGTAGGATTTGTTGTTTTCTTTGATCAATGAGTTTATGTCCTGTATAGTATCTTTAGCGTCTGAGATTCTTTCTTCTATCTCTTGTATTCTGTTGGTTATACTTGTCTCTGTAGTTCCTGTTCATTTACCCAGATTTTCCATATCTTGCCTTCCCTCGGTTTGTGTTTTCTTCATTGCCTCCATTTCAGTTTTCAAGTCTTGAACTGTTTCCATTACCTGTTTAATTGCTTTTTTTTTGGTTTTGTAGGATATGTTTAAGGGATTTATTCATTTCTCCTAACTTTTTGTTAGCCTTCTCATCCATTTCTTAAAGGGACTTTTTCACATCCTCTTTAATGGTCTCTATCACTTTCATAATGTTATGTGTAAAGTCAATTTCTTCTACTTATTCTGGGTTAGGTTGTTCAAGTCTTCCTGTTGCATATTTGCTGGATCCTGGTGTTATGTTGCTTTTCAGGCTGTTGGAGGAATTCTTGGATTGGCGCCTGCCCATCTCTTCCTTCGAACATGGTCAGGAGAGTCTTGGCGGCTTGGTCCGATTTTTGTTGTGGCTAATTGTATACTTGGGGATTTTTCTTGTTTTGCCCTCTCTTAGGTCTCCTCAGCACTGGAGTTGGCTCTCAGATCACCTCCTCCCTGAAGTAGGCTTTGGTGGTGGATCTAAGGACCCCCTCCGGATGGATCTGCTGGTACTGGATCAGGGCCACTTGTTGGCCAAGGACCTCACAGACAAAAGGGCAGGCTTGGTAGAAGAAGCCCTCTCCGTGGAATAAAGAAACCTCTGCAGCCTTGCACTCACAACTTTTCCCCAGAGCCTCAGCCCTGAGGCAGGCTGAGTTCAGGGACCCTAGTGCCCCGCAGATGGAAAGGGGTGCTTGGGGGCAAGCTGGGCAGAAAAGCCGGTGGTGGTGGGGAAGCCCTGCTGAATGGCCGGAAAGTTTAGGGGATTGGAAGGCACCTGTACTCCCTTCCCGGGGCATCTGGGCAGCCCAGTGGGACCCACTTACTTCTCCTGATGGATCTGCTGGTACTGGTTCAGGGCCACTTGCTGGCCAAGGACCTCACAGACAAAAGGGCGGGCTTGGTAGAAGAAGTCCGCTCCATGGAACAAAGAAACTCCTGCAGCCTTGCACTCACCACTTTTCCCCCAAGCCTCAGCCCAGAAGCAGGCTGAGTTAGGGGACCCTGGACCCTTGCAGATGGAAAGGGGTGCTTGGGGGCAAGCTGGGGTGGGATAAGCAGAAAAGCCAGTAGCATGGGGGGCGGAAAGCCCTGCTGAATGGTCAGAAAGTTTAGAGGATTGGAGGGTGCCTGTACTCCCTTCCCCGGGCTGGACCCACTTACTCCTCCTAATGGATCTGCTGGTATTCAACATGGCACTTTCTAAGAAAATTAGGAATCTATCTCCTCAAGATCTTTTTATACCAATCCTGGGCATATACCCAAAGGATGCTCCACCTTACTACAAGGACATTTGTTGGAGGAGGGGCTGCTTGTTTGTCCCATCCACCCGGCTAACTTAGACCTGAAATAATCACACAGAAACTGTATTAATTAAATTACTGCTTGGCTCATTAGCTCTAGCTTCTTATTGGCTAATTCTTACCGGCTAAGTTGTGGCTAAGTTTTGTCATGTCTGACTTTGGCCGCAGCTCCATAGCATCTCTCTCTCTGCCTTCCTTCTCCCAGCATTAGGTTTGATTATGTTCATAACAGCTTTATTCGTAGTAGCCAGGAACTGGAAAAAACCTAGATACCCCTCAACTGAAGAATGGATAAAGAAAATGTGGTACATTTACACAATGATGTCAATTGTTAAAAACAATGACATCAGGAAATTTTCTGACAAATGAATGGAACGAGAAAAAAAATCAGCCTGAGTGAGGTAACCCAGACCCAGAAAGACAAACATTGTTGTGGAATATTAGTTGAAGATGTGTTACATTTGTTTATGCTGTGAAACATTTGTTTAATGATGCAAAGATGTGCTGCATTCTTTTATATTCCATTTGTGTAACTCTGTGAAGCTGTGTTACCCTGCCTGTCTAAAACACCTAGTTGGTCTAAAAAAGAGCTGAATAGCCAATAGTTAGGCAGGAGAAAGGATAGGCAGGGCTGGCAGGTAGAGAGAATAAATAGGAGGAGAAATCTGGGAGGATGAGATTGAGGAGCAAGAAGAGGAGAAAGAGAGGAGGATGCCAGGGGTCAGTCACAGCCACACAGCCAGATACTGAATAAGAAAGAAAGAAAAGATATACAGAAGGAGAAAGGTGATAGCCCAGAGGCAAAGGGTAAGGGGATAATTTAAGAAAAGCTGGCTAAACATCAAACTAAATGAAGAGAAACTCACAGCGATCTTACTGAAATCAGGAACAAGACAAGGTTGTCCACTCTCTCCATATCTATTCAGTATAGTTCTTGAGGTCTTAGCTAGAGCAATAAGACAACAAAAGGAGATCAAGAGAATACAAATAAGAAATGAAGTCAAACTCTCACTATTTGCTGATGATATGATAGTTTACATAAGCAACCCAAAAAATTCTACCAAGGAACTTCTATAACTCATAAACACTTTCAGTAATATAGCAGGATACATGATTAACTCAAAAAAATCAGTAGCCCTCCTTTACACAGATAATAAATAGGCTGAGAAAGAAATCAGAGAAATAAAACCCTCACAATAGCCACAAATAGCATAAAATATCCTGGGGTAATTCTAATCAAACAAGTGGAAGACTTGTATAACAAGAACGTTAAATCTTTGAAGAAAGAAATTGAAGAAGGCACCAGAAAGTGGAAGGAAAGTGCTCTTGGGTAGGTAGAATTAACATAGTAAAAAAATCTTACCAAAAGCAATCTACAGATTCAATGCCATCCCCATCAAAATCCCAGCAAAATTCTTCACAGACCTCAAAAGAACGGTACTCAACTTCATATGGAAAAGCAAAACTCCCAGGATAGCCAAAAGAGTCCTGTACAATAAAAGAACTTTTGGAGGCATCACAATCCCTGACTTCAAACTGTACTATAGAGCTACAGTACTCAAAACAGCCTGGTATTAGCATAAAAACATACAAGAGGACAAATGGAACCAAACGAAGACCTGAATATTAGTCCACACATCTACGAATACTTGATTTTTGATGAAGAAGCAAAAAATAGCAAATGGAAAAAAGAAAGCATATTTAATAAATGGTGCTGGAATAACTGGATATCAACATGTAGAAGAATGAAAATAGATCCATATCTATCACCATACACAAAACTCAAGTCCAAATGGATCAAAGACCTCAACATAAAGGCAGCCACATTGAACTCATAGAAGAGAAAGTGGGAAGTACACTTAAACGCATTGGCACAAGAGACCCCTTCCTAAATATAATCCCAGCAGCACAGACACTGAGAGAAACAATTAATAAATGGGACCTCCTGAAAATGAAAAGCTTCTGTAAAGCAAAGGACACAATCAAAAAGACAAAATGGCAGCTCACAGAATGGGAAAAGATCTTCATCAACTCCACATCAGATAGAGGTTTGATCTCCAAAATATACAAAGAACTCTAGAAATTGGTCATCAAAAGAACAAATAATCTAATAAAGAATGGAGTACAGACCTAAACTGAGATCTCTCAACAGGGGAATCTAAAATGGCTGAAAAACACTTAAGGAAATGTTCAACATCCTTAGTCATCAGAGAAATGCAAATCAAAACAACTCTGAGATCCCATCTTATACCTGTAAGAATGGCCAAGATCAAAAACACTGATGACAACTTGTGCTGGAAAGGTGTGTGATCTGGTACAGCCCCTTTGCATATCTGTATGGTGATTTCTCAGAAAATTAGAAAACCACCTTCCTCAAGACCCAGCAATACCACTTTTGGGTATATATCCAAAGGATGCTCAGTCGTGCCACAAGAACATGTGCTCAACTATGGTCATAGCAGCATTGTTTGTAATAGCCAGAAACTGGACACAACCTAAATGCTCCTTGACCAAAGAATAGATAAGCAAAATGTGGTACATTTACCCAAATGGAGTACTATACTACAGAGAAAAATAATGACATCTTGAAATTTGCAGGCAAATGGATGGAGCTAGAAAACATCATATTGAGTGAGGTAACCCAGACCCAGAAAGACAAATTATAGGTACTCAGTCATAGGTGGCTTTTAGACATAAAGCAAAGAAAAACCAGCCTAAAATTCACAATCCCAGAGAACCTATATAACAAGGAGGACCCTAAGAGTGACATACGTGGATCTAATCTACATGGGAAGTAGTAAAAGACAAGAGCTCCTGAGTAAATTGGGAGCATGGGGACCATGCCCGAGGGTTGAAAGGGAGTTGAGAGGCAGGGAGGGGAGCAGAGAAAAAATGTATTGCTCAATAAAATCAATAAAAAGAAAAGAAAAGCTCTCTAGAAAAAAGCCAAGCTAAGGACAGACATTCATAAGTAAGGATATGTCTCATGTATTCATTTGGAAGCCTGGTATCAGACCCCCAAAAGACAAAATAGTAAAAAAACAAGCAACTACAAAACATGGTATGTACTCACTCATAAATTAATATTAGCCATAATGTAAAGGGTGACCATGCTGCATGACTCAGACCCAGAGAAACTTAGTAACAAGGAGGGCTTGCATGAATCTCATTGTGAAGGGGAAATTGAATGAACATTGCCAGTGGACAGGGGGAAGGGGCTGGAAGGAGGGTGAGGATGGGAACAGGACGGATTATGTGTGGAGAGGGGGGATGGAGATAGTACTGGGAGAGACAATTGGAATCTAGGGGGCATCTCTGGAATGAACTAGAAATGTAGAGCAATGAAAACTCCCAGGAATCTATGAGAGTGAACCTATCTAAGAATCCTAGTAATAGGTAATATGGAGCCTGTAACCAGACAAGACTTACAGGGGAGGGACTGAAACAGCTACCCAGCCACAATCTGTCCTGCCTACATGATATACTGTGATATAACACAGCAGTCGTGGGAGTGACCAACCAATGACTGGTCCAATGTGAGACCCGTGCCATGACAGGGAGCCCACCCCGACACTGCCTGGAGGCCCAGGTCACAGAGGCTGGACAGCCCAGACACCTAGAATAGAGCCAAACGTGACTGGCAAAAAAGTCAATGAAATGATTTCTAATGATATTCTGCTATACTCATAGATTGGCGCCTAGCCCAGTGGTCATCAGAGGGGCTTCATCTAGCAAACGATGGAAACAGATGCAGACACCGCAGCCAAACATTCAGAGAATCAGCCACACTCAGAGAATCTTACTGAGGAGAAGGAAGAAGGGTTGTAGGAGTCAGAGGGCTCAAGAACGCCACATGAAAACTCACAGAACCAGCTAACCTAGGCTCACAGAGAATGAATCAACAACCAGGGAGCCTGCACGGGACTGTCCTGGGCAGTTTGCATATATGTTACAGTTGTGTAGCTTAGTCCTCCTGTGGGACTCCTAACCGTGGGAACAGAGGCTGTCTCCAACTCTATTTCTTTCTTTGGGGGCCCATTCCTTCTACCAGATTGCTGCATCTGGCCTTAATAGAAGAGGAGGTACCTAGTCTCACTGCAACTTGATATACCATGGCTGGCTGATATACATGGGAGGCCTGCCTGTATCTAAAGAGAAGCAGTGGAGGAGGAGTGGGACAGGGGGTGGAGGGGGGGAGAAATGGGAAGAGGGGAGCGAAGGGAAGCTTAGATTGGGATGTAAAAATAAAAACAGACAACAAAGAAGACCTGCATCAGAAAGCACCAATGACAGACAAGGATATGTAAAAGAATGAATTTTAAGGAAAGATTACAAATTCAAGATAATAATATACTCGAATATAGATAAAGCCAAAAATTAATGAACATGCCCTCAACTTCCAAGTCTGGGATACATTAAAGAGACCGCATCTAAGAATCATGGCATAGAAGGAGGGTCTGGGGTAAAGGCAAAATGAGTAGAGAAGGTATTTAATTATGGTTAAAATGTCTCAAACTTAAAGAAGTTAACACTGAAACACAATAGGCACTTTGAACCCCAAATAGATATGACAAGATAAGACTATGTCATATCATAGTCAAAATGTAAAATGCTAACCAAAGGAACAATATTAATATATGGAAAAAAATCAGCTCACAAACAGAGACAAGGATATCAGAGAAACCAGAGTTTTCATTAGCAGCCGCCAAAGCCTGAAAGTAAATAACTGCCAAACAAGATTGCTATAACCATCAAACTTATCTTTCACAATTGATGGATAAATAAGGATATTTATTATATATTTATTTAATATATATTTATTATCAAGAAAAAACATATTAAGGAAATTCACAAGAACCAAACTGACACTGCAGAAGATTCTTAAAGAAATACTGCACAAAAAGAAGAAGCCAGCCTCATCTTTGAGAACACATGGAAAGGTGTATTCTATCGAAATAACAGCTGAACAAAGAACTGAGGAAAGAGAAGTCCTACTTAACACAGCAAAAAGCAAGCGATCCCCGTGGTAGTTGCCCTTTGGTCACTGTGATGAAACACCATGATTAAGGCAGCTTAGAGAAGAGTTTATGTGGGCTTCTGGTTCAACAGAAATAAAAATCCATCATGGTGGGGAAGCATGGCGACAGTTGGCAAGCATTGTGGAAGGAACAGGAAAATGCAACCATGAAGCAGAAAGAACATTGGGCAGAAAGTTATCCAAAGAAGAAACTCAAATTTCTAATGAGTACTTTAAAAATTGTTCAATATCTTTAGTTATTAGGGAAATGCAAATTAAAGCTATTTTGAGATCCACCTCTCCCCAGTCCTTAAGAAATCTGACAACAAACACTGGCAAGGATTTTTGGGAATGAGGTACCCTTATTTACTGCTAGGGAGGGCTCAAGCAAGGGATACTGAATGAAAGACAGTGTAGCTAGCCCTCCAAAGGCTGAAGCTAGAACTATCATGTCAATCAAGTATACTGCTCATCGGCACACATACCCAAAGGACTCTCTGTCTTACTGCAGATACTTGCTTTTCAATGTTGTATAATAGTTTCCTCTGAAAGTAAAAATTTCCATTTTGGAGGCAAGCTCTTTGATACACAGGGTGTTAAAGAAGAGATGAAGCATCCCGTCCCTTCAGGGAAGCTCATTCAAATAGAAAGTAAACAACTCAAAATGGCTTTAAGAATTTCCCTAACCAGATTCATGAGGTCCCTCCCTCCTTAAGAGTATATAAGCAGTAAAAATTATTGGGAGTCATTCTCAGGCTAACTGAGCAGCTGATAATGGGCTTAGACTAATGTCCCAGAAGAAGCACAGACCAGCTACACAGCCTATAAAAAACAAAGACTAACAGAGCTGCCTGGAGGCTCAGAACAATTGAGCTGCAGTGTGCTCCAGGTATCCAGTTTGCATGAACTGCCACCCGTGCTGGGGTGGACTTTGGTGGGGTAGCTGTCCTTGAGTCATTTCTGCTTCTGTAATAAAGCCTTCATCATATTTTTATAAGTGATCCAGTAAAATTGGTTTACAAAGTTAGACTTTGATGATATCCATATACTTCGGTCTGTCACTAGTTTCCTGTAGCTTCAGTGCTACTACGTGTACTACAGTCCTGCAGCACCTGTACTACGTGTACTATGGTTAACTATGCTTATAGCTACCACCTGCACTGTGGGACCATTAGCGAGTTCGCGAGCAGGGCAAGGGGCTGGAGATTGACACACATACATACACACAGAGACAGAGACACAGGTCATTCTTGAATTCCCCAAGAATGCCCCCTTTATTGTGTTCCAGGGCAGCTTATATAGGGATTCTTAACTGATTGCTACACCCCAGTCAAACCAATCAGAAACCATTCCCTTGCCATTAGGAACTCCCGAGGGTCTCCAGCTCAGAGCAGCTGCAAACACAGGAAAACAAGTTGTTTTGCTCAGAGCAGCTGCAATCATAACAAGTTGTTTACAGGAAATTTAGGGTCTGGGTCCACAGCCCCCAACAGTTTCCTATCTGGGGTGAGTGGACATTTGTTCACATCTCCCCAGAAATAGCATCACACATGTTCATAGCTGTTTACTCATAATTGCTTGGAAATAGTAAGATTAGATGTCTATCAACTGGTAAATGTATAATTAAAACATGGTACATATATACAATGGAGTTCAATTCAGTTGTAAATAAAGATGAAATGAAATTCAATCTGGAAAATGTTATGTCAAGCAAAGTGACCCAGACTCCGAAAGACAAATCCTGCATGTTCTCTTCTGCACATCCATCCTGGCTTCTAACTGGTAAATGTGTGTATTGAGGTCGGAGTGTAAGCAGAGGCTACAAAACTAGGGAAAAAAAGCTAGTTAAGATGGGAGAAAGAGGCTTTAAAGAAAGATGTTGGGGGAAAATAAGATAGAATTCATTAGATCTGGAAGTGGAAGGGGGAAGATTAGGGGTAGAAAGGTTCACTGGGAAAAAGGGAGTGGGAGAGACTTGGGGTTAAGAAAATTACCTCAAACTAAGTATGTATGAAATGCTATAAGGAAACTTGTTATTTTGTAAGATAAAAAAACTTCAAATAAACCCTAACACAAAATCATAAACATATTTAAACATAAAACAAAACACACACACAAAAAGAAATAAAACTATAGGTTACTGCCTCCAAATATTTTTCTTCCATACACAGTAAAATAGGTTTCCTGTACATACAGTTTGTTTAGAACTACTTCCACTCCCCCCAATTGAGTTATTTGTCACTAGCAGTTAAAGATCTTTGCTTAAAAGTCATATAGAATCCTGACAGATATTTTAGAAATAGCTCTTCATGCTTCACCAGAGTAGGGATTTTTTGTCTGTTTTGCCTACAGCATTCAGAGCAGTTTCTAACATATGCTACCTCAAGCTAAGTAAAAATTCAAGACTCAAATTTAATATATGACTGTTGTCTCAGTTAGGGTTTCTATTCCTGTGAAGAGACACCATGGCCACAGCAACTCTTATAAAGGAAAACATTTAATTGGGGGTGGCTTGCAGTTTTAGAGGTTTAGTTGATTATCGTCATGGCAGGAAGCGTGGTAGCATGTAGGCGGACATGGTATTGAAGAAGGAGCTGAGAGTTCTACATCTGGATCTGCAGGTATCAGGAAGAGAGAGACACTGGGCCTGGCTTGAGCATCTGAAACCTCAAAACCTGTTCTCAGTTATACGATTCCTCCAACAAAGCTACACCTACTCCAACAAAGCTATACCTTCTAATAGTGCCATGCCCTGTTGACCAAGCATTCAAACACATGAGTTTATTCGAATCATCACATCTCTGGCCCCCATAGGCATGTATCCATAACATAATGCAGAAATGCATTCAGTCCAACTTCAAAAGTTCCTATAATCTGTAATAGTCTCAAACCTGTTTAAAAGTACAAAGTTCAAAGTCTCTTTTGGGATTCATGCAATCTCTTAAGTGCAATCCTCTGCAAAATGAAATGAAAAGCAGATCACATATTTCCAACATATAATGATATCAGTGCTCCAAAAGGGTGGAAAGGGGAGCATAGTAAGGAAAACCAAACTGGCAAACTCCAAATTCTGTATCAATATGTCTGATGTCAAAGCACTCTTCAGATCTTCAATTCCTTTCATTTTTCTTGACTATACCACACTTCTTTCCCTTTGGCTGGCTCTACTCCCTGTTAGCAGCTCTCCTCGGTATCCCATGTCTCTGGCATCTCCATCATCTTGTGTTCTCCAAGGCAATCCAGGTTTTACCTTCACAAATTCACAATGGCCTCTCTAGGCCTTCATGTAGGTACACCCCTCACATATGCCTGGCCTCAGTGGCTTTCTTTAGTAGGGAGGGAGATTCCATAACCCTTTCTTCTATCCTTGACTCTAAAGCCAGAACCACATGGCCAAAGCTGCCCAGTTCTGTTGCTTGCTGGGGCTGGACCATGGTCCCCTAATTCAATTACATCTTTACCAGTTTTCTGTTTTTGATGGTTTTCTTCATTGCCCAATTATGGCTGTCCTTAAACTTGCTCTGTGGACCAGGCTGGCTTTGAACTCATAGATCTTCCAGCCTTTGCCATCTGAGTACTGGAATTAAAAGTGGGCAACACCTTGCCTACACCTAAACTTTTCTTCAATTACTTTTCACAAGGTTGAAGATTAGCTGTGTGGGGTCTTGTCCTAAGGTCCCCCACTACTTTACTTCATCTAACATCAGGATTTTCTTTAATCTGTTTATTTCCTTGAATACAAGATTTAACTTCATTCCACTTCCTGGTTCTCCTTTTCTCTTTAACTTGTACATTTTGTATTTTTCCATGCACAGCTTGCTCCTTTTTATTATAGATATTCATAAGACTGAACATTAATAACCTCACAACACAATCAATACTAGGCTGTTTTGAAATTTCTTCTGCCAAAGCAGCTGATCCAAAACTCTTCAATTTAGCCTGAGGCAGACTTTTTGGGCAAGAACAAAAAAGTAGTCACATTCTTCACCCAAATGTCACAAGAATAATCTCTTGGCCACACACTAACATTATTCTTCTCTGAAACCTCTTGAGCCAGATCCCTAGAGTTCAAATCACCCTCAGTACCAATTTCTTCCATGTTCCTACTATTGTGGCCCATTAAATTTTGCTTAAAGTGTTTATCTGCTTTTCTAATCCAAAGTTCCAAAGCCAATATTCCTCAAACAAAAACATGGTCAGGTCTGTCATAGCAATACCTCAGTCCCTGGTACCAATTTCTGTCTTAGGGTTTCTATTGCTGTGAAGAGACATCATGACCTGGCAACTCATAAAAACATTTAATTTGGGCTGGTTTACAGTTTCAGAGGTTAAGTCCATTATCATCATGGCAGGAAGCATGGCGGCAGGAAGACAGGGAGCTGGAGAAGGAGCTGAGAGTTCTACACCTTGATCCACAGGCAGGAGTCAGAGAAATGACTTGAGCTTCTGAGACGTCAAAGCTCACACCCTAGTGACCCACTTCTTTCAACAAAGCCACACCCACTCCAACAAGAATACACTTCCTAATAGTACCATGCCCTATGGACCAAGCATTCAAACACATGAGTCTATGGGGCCATCCCTATTTAAACTACCATAGTTGTAATAACAAGTCATCTCCTCCACATATTGCAAAATTCTTAGAATTATATAAAGGGAAGACCCTTTCATAACTTACCTATCCTTAAGCCTCTTTCGTACTCTATCATAAAGTCTTTCCTAATTAAGAAAATCTTAGGAACAGCACTGAAATAAATCTGCATGGCAGCCATCATATAAAAAGAAGCATAGCAAACTCCATTTCTTGATTGTCTAATTCGGTGATGATATATACGAGCAAGGGAAAGGCTCCACTGTAGAGGCCTTGGCTAGTAAGCCATTGAGAAGGTCAAGGTGGAGGGATGGGAAGGTAAGGGATAAAAAAATGTGTGTGTGACTTACTGTGGTATCAGCTTAGCTGAAAGCAATGGTGCCCAGGTTTAGAGATGAGGCAAACGAGAATAAAGACAAAGGTTCAATGTGGGAGGTAATAAAAGAGCTTGATCGGCATGGTATGGAAACTGAACCAACAATAATAAGAAAGAAGCAATAATTCAGGTATGCTCAAACCTTTCAAATCTTGGTGTTTAGGAAATTATAGTACTATTGCTTGAATCTGGAAATGAAGGAGAGGGCTCGTACTGGAAGAAGAACTTTTGGGCCTTTGAATGTAAGCATTAGCTACTGATGTAGCGTTTCTTGTTTGGGTTACTTGAATATGTTGCTTAAGTTGTTCAGAATGTGCCCAGATTAACCATTTTTCAGTTCCTTTATCACACTTTGATAATAATCTTAATATTCATAAATAAAAATAAAAACTGAAATCGATTTACACTAGAAAACTCACATTCTCCTAATGTGCCAGTCTGATTTCTACTGAAAGCACGTGTCACCACAGCATTTTCTGTGTGGTTCCCAACTCATCTGTAGTGGTTTCCACTGCTTGTTATACAAGCTTCAAAGTACTCCATTCAAGAATACAGTCTAGATTTTCTAGAGACCACCTCAAACACACAAACACCACCACCACCACCACACCACCAAAGCACGTCTGAAATCTTTAGTCTCTAGGTACTTGTAGTGTTTTAAAATGATATTTTTATTCCTTGAATTTAATTTTTTATGACAATCTTTTCTCATTTTACATACCAATCCCAGTTCCTCTGGCCCCCTCCTCTCACTCCCTCCAACTTCCACCCACCCCACCCCCTAACTGTTCCTCAAAGAGGGTAGTTGATTCCTATGTGGAGTCAACAAAGTCAAGGTCCTTTTACCTATATCTAGGTTGAGCAAGGCATCCCTCCAAAGAGAATGGGCTCCAAAAAGCCAATTAAAGAACTAGGGATAAAGGCTAGTGCCACTGCTAGTGGCCCTACAGACTGCCCCAGCCAAACAATTGTCACCTACATTGAGAGTGCCTAGTTTGGGCCTAAGCAGGTTCCCTCTCTGTCAGTCTGGAGTCAGCTCCCACTAACTCGGGTCAGCGGTCTCTGTGGTTATCTCCATCATGGTCTTAACCACTTCGCTCATATATTATCGCTCCTTCCTCTCTTCGACTGGACTCTGGGAGCTTGATCCAGTACTAGCTATGGATATGTGCATCTGCCACCATCAGTTGGTGGATGAAGGTTCTATGATGACAATTAAGGTAGACATAACCTGATTACAGGGGAAGGCCAGTTCAGGTACCCTCTCCACTATTGCTTAAAGTCTTACCTGAGGTCATCCTGTGGATTCCTGGGAATTTCCCTAGTGTCAGGTTTCTTGCTAACTCCATAATGGCTCCCTCAATCAAGATACCTCTGCCCTTGCTAGCCCTCTCTGTCCTTTCCCAACCTTGGCCATTCCATTCCTTCATGTTCTCCTTCCTCTCCCCTCCCTCCTCACTCTTCCCTTCCTCCTTCTCTTCTCCCCATCCCCCAATGCTCCCAATTTTCTCAGGAGTTCTTATCTATTTCCCCTTCCCAGGGGGATCCATGGGTTCTCTTTGTTACCTAGCTTCTCTGGGGTCATGGACGATAGGCTGGTTATGCTTCACATCTAATATCCACTTATGAGTGAGTTCATACTGTGTTTGTCTTTCTGGGTCTCGGTTACCTCACTCAGGATTTTTTTTTCTAATTCCATCATTTGCATGCAAATTTTAAGGTGTCATTGTTTTTTTTTCTCCGCTGAGTAGTACTCCTTTGGGTAAATGTACCATATTTTCTTTATCCATTCTTTGTTTGAGGGGTATCTAGGCTGCTTCCAGGTTCTGGGTATTACAACTAATGCTGCTGTGAACATAGTTGAGCAAATATCCTTGTGGTATGAGTGTGCATCCTTTGGGTATATGCCCAAGAGTGATATTGCTGGGTCTTGAGGTAGACTGATTCCCAATTTTCTGAGAAACCGCCATACTGATTTTCAAAGTGGCTGTACAAGTGTGTACTCCCACCAGCAATGGAGGAGTGTTGCCTCCTCTCCAGCACAAGCTATTATTGATGTTTTTATCTTAGCCATTCTGACTGTGGTGTCTCAGAGTTGTTTTGATCTGCATTTCCCTGATAGATAAGGACGTTGAGCAATTCCTTAAGTGTCTTTTGGCCACTGACAACTCTTCTGTTGAGAATTCTCTGCTTAGATCTGTACCCCATTTTTTTAAAAATTAGATTATTTTGTATTTTGATGTCTACTTTCTCAAGTTCTTTATATATTTTGGAGATCAAACTCAAAGGGGTTTGAGGGGTATCACCATTTACAATAGTCACAAACAACATAAAGTATCTTGGAGTAACTCGAACCAAACAAAGAAAGACCTGTTTGACAAGAACTTTAAACTTTTGAAGAAAGAAATTGAAGAAGATATCAGAAAATTGAGAGACCTTCCACGCTCTTGGATAGGTGGGATCAATATAGTAAAAATGGCAATCTTATCTAAAGCAATCGACAGTTGTAATACCCAGCTAGATACCCCTCAAACCCCTTTGTCTGATGTGCAGTTAGTGAGGATCTTTTCCAGTTCTTTAGGCTGCTGTTTTGATTTATTGACTATGTCCTTTGCCTTACAGAAGCTTCAGAAGGTACCATTTATTAATTGTTGCTCTCAGTGTCTGTGCTATTGGTGTTATATTTACGAAATAGTCTCCTGTGCTCATGCATTAAAGGCTACTTTCCACTTTCTCTTCTATGAAGTTCAGTGTGGCTGGATTTATGGTAAATTCTTTGATCCATTGCACTTGAGTTTTGTGCATGGGGATAGATATGGATCTATTTGCTACATGTTGATATCCAGTTATGCCAGCACCATTTGTTGAAGATACATTCTTTTTTTCATTGTATAATTTTGGCGTCTTTGTCTAGTATCAGGTGTTCATAGGTGTGTGGATTAATATCAGTGTCTGCAATTAGATTCCATTGGTCAACCTGTCTGTTTTTATGCCAATACTAAGCTGTTTTCATTACTATAGCTCTATAGTAGAACTTTAATTCAGGGATGGTGATGCCTCCAGATATTCCTTTCTTGTACAGGATTGCTTTGTTTATCCTGGATTTTTTGTTTTTCCATATGAAGTTGAGTATTGTTCTTTTGAGTTTTGTGAAGAATTGTGTTGGGATTTTGATGAGGATTGCATTAAATCTGTCGATTGCTTTAGATAAGATTGCCATTTTTACTATATTGATCCCACCTATCCAAGAGCGTGGAAGGTCTCTCAATTTTCTGATATCTTCTTCAATTTCTTTCTTCAAAAGTTTAAAGTTCTTGTCAAACAGGTCTTTCTTTGTTTGGTTTGAGTTACTCCAAGATACTTTATGTTGTTTGTGACTATTGTAAATGGTGATGTTTCTCTGATTTCTTTCTCAGACCTTTTATCATCCGTATATAAGAGGGCTACTGATTTTTTTTTCAGTTGATCTTGTATTCTGCCACACTACTGAAGGTGTTTATCAGCTGTAGGATTTTTCTGGTAGAATTTTTGCAATCACTTATATATACTATCATGTCATCTGCAAGTAACAAAAGTTTGACTCTTCCTTTCCAAATTGTATCTCCTTTATCTCCTTTTGTTGTCTTATTGCTCTAGCTGGACCTTTGAGTTCTATGTTGAATAGATATGGAGAGAGTGGACAGCCTTGTCTTGTTCCTTATTTTAGTGGAATTGCTTTTTCTCCCCATTTAATTTGATATTGGCTGTCGGCTTCCTGTATATTGCTTTTATTATATTTAGATATGTTCATTGTATCCCTGATCTCTCCAAGACCTTTGTAATGAAGGGGTCATGGATTTTGTTAAAGTCCTTTTCAGCATCTAATGAGATGATCATATGTTTTTTTCTGATTTTTGTATGTTGAACCATCTTGGATGAAGCCCACTTGATCATGGTGGATCATTTTTTAATGTTTTCTTGGATTTGGTTTGCCAGTATTTTATTGAGCATTTTTACAACTACATTCATGAGGGAGATTGGTTTGTAATTCTCTTTCTTAGTTGAGTCTTCATGTGGTTTGGGTATCTGGGTAACTGTAAAAAGAGTTTTATAAAAAGAGTTTGGCAATATTGTTTCTGTTTCTATTGTGTGGATCCATTTGAGGACTACAGGTATTAGCTCTTCTTTGAAATCTTGGTAGAATTCTTTGCTGAAACCATCCAGCCCTGGGCTTTTTTTTGGTTGGGAGTCTTTTGATGACTGCTCCATTTTCTTAGTGGTTATAGGTCTGTTTAAATTGTTTATCTGGTCTTGATTTAGTTTTGGTATATTGTACCTATCCAGAAAATTGTCTGTTTCTTTCAGATTTTCCAATTTTGTAGAGTACAGGTTTTCAAAGTATGACCTAATGATTCTGTGGATTTCCTCAGTGTCTGCTTTTATGTCCCCCTTTTCATTTCTGATATTGTTAATTTGAATATTCTCTCTGCCTTTTGGCTGGTTTGGATAAGGTTTTGACTAGCTTGTCAATTTTCTCAGAGAACCAACTCTTTGTTTCAGTGATTCTTTGTATTATTTTCTTTGTTTCTATTTTATTGATTTCAGCCCTCAATTTGATTATTTCCCGTAATCTACTCCTACTGGGTGAGTCTGCTTATTTTTGTTCTAGAACTTTCAGGTGTGCTGTTAAGTCACTGGTGTGAGATTTCTCCGTTTTCTTGATGTAGGCACTTAGTGCTATGAACTTTCCTCTTAGCAGTGCTTTCATAGTGTCCCATGGGTTTGGGTATGTTGTGCATTCATTTTCATTGAATTTTAGGAAGTCTTTAATTTCTTTCTTTCTTTCTTTCTTTCTTTCTTTCTTTCTTTCTTTCTTCCTTTCTTCCTTTCTTTCCTCTTCATCACCCTCCTCCTTTTTCTTTCCCCATTGGATCCAGTTTTTGTTGCCTAACTGTTCATAGAAGTGGGGCCTGCCCTGAAGTATGGTTGACTTATCAGGGGTTACACTATTAGTGAAAGCTGACTTTCTCTCTTCCAGATGCTATCAAGTACCAATTGCTCCCCAGTTAGTGGTGTAATTTAGTGCCCATGTTGCCCCCTCAAACCCATACTGGAATTTTATATGGCTTGAACTTGCTCAAATCTTGTGTATGCTCTCACAATATTTATGAGCTCATATGTGCTACTGCTTTGTTGTGTTCAGAAAATACTGATTCCTTGAAGATACCATCTACCTTTGGCTCTCACAGTCTTTCTGTCCCCTCTTCCATGAAGTTCCCTGAGCTTTTCAGGGGAAGAATGATATATATCCTATTTAGGGCAGAGAACTCCACAGTCTCCTATTGTCTGTATGTTCATCAGTTGAGGGGTCTCTGTGTTAATTTTCATCTGCTCCAAGTAGAGGTTTCCCTGATGAGAGTTAAGAGATGCACTCATTGTTTCATAGGTATAGCAATAATCATTAGGAGTTATTTTGGCACTATGTCCATTTAGCAGAATAATAGTAGTAGGTTCTCCCCTAGGGCCTAGAATGTATCTAGCCATAGACTTATGACCCCATTCACAGTGCCAGGTATAGGTTCTATCTAATGAAACAGACCTTTGAGTCAGTCAGAAAGTGAATGATTATTCTCATAACATTCATGCCACTATTGCATCAATGGGTATATCTTATTAGGCCAGCTATTATTACAGCTCATAGAGTTCACTTCTGGCTGAGACTGAGGGTTATTTTTCTCTTCCAGCATGCAAATAGTACCTTCCAGCACTGTGAAAGCTTCTTAGTAGGGATGAATCTTCCAAATGAATACCAGTTTGATTTTGCTGTGCTCTATGACTCAAGTATATGGTGTCTCCAACAATAGCATCCTAATGTCAAGTTGTGGATAGTAACCAGAAGTATTGACAATAGCTTTTAATGTTTAGGAGTCTATGGAATCCATTGGTTAACAATTCATGAAAGGCGACTCATTCCTGGTACTAAAGTTTTATTTGTAAGCATGTGATGTGTGACTCTCCCATTGTAGGGTAGTTTCATTAAAATTCTTTTTATATATGAATATGTATATGTTTTAGGAAGCTTCTACAGTAGTATGTTTCCATATTGTTTTTTCAAAAAGCTTTAATGTTTATTAGTCTTCCAATATTCCTTCCTCTACCTTGCCTTCCCATCCTGCACCCAAATTAGCACTTCTTTCCCCCTTCATATCACTGAATTCTACATCCCTCTACTTGAAAGATTTCTTTCTCTCTCATGGCTTCTTACTAGTTTCATAACCCTATGGGTATTACAAATAAAACACACATATCAAAAAGTTAAAAGAGAGCTGAAGTATAGATTTCTAAAGTATATCCTTATGATTCTCTGAATTTCCTCAGTATTTGTTATAATATTTACTTTTTCTTCTCTGACTTTATTAATTTTGATATTTTTTCTTTCTTTTGGTTGATTTGGCTAAAGGTTTGTCAATCTTGTTAGTATTTTTAAGGAACCTATTCTATTTCATTGATTCTTTGTGGATTTTTGTTTGTTTGTTTCTATTTTGTTAGTTTCAGTATGACTTTTATTATTTCTTCCAATCTACTCTTCTTGAGCATTGTTTGTTCTTATTTTTGAAAGACTTGAGATGAAACATTAAGTTATTTATATATGAGAGATCTCCATTTTTTATTGATTTTTATTGAGGTCTACATTTTTCTCTGCTCTCTTCCTTACCTCTCCCCTCCCCTTCAACCCTCTCCCAAGGTCTCCATGCTCCCAATTGACTCAGGAGATTTTGTCTTTTTCTACTTCCCATGTAGATTAGATCCATGTGTGTCTCTCTTAGTGTCCTCATTGTTGCCTAGGTTCTCTGGAATTATGATTTGTGGGCTGGTTTTCTTTGCTTTATGTTTAAAAATCACTTATGACTGAGTACATATGATAATTGTCTTTCTGACTCTGGGTTACCTCACTCAATATGATGTTTTCTAGCTCCATCTATTTGCCTGCAAATTTCAAGATGTCATTATTTTTTTCTGCTGTGTAGGACTCCATTGGGTAAATGTACCACATTTTCCTTATCCATTCTTTGATTGTTTCCAGGTTCTAGCTATGACAAACATGATGAACATAGCTGGGCACATGACCTTGTGGCACGGTTGAACATCCTTTGGATATATACCCAAAAGTGGTATTGCTGGGTCTTGAGGAAGGTGGTTTTCTAATTTTCTGAGAAATTGCCATACAGATATTCAAAGGAGATGTGCCAGCATGTACTCCCACCAGCAATGTAGAAGTGTTCCCTTTTCCCCACAACCTCTCCAGCATAAGTTGTCATCAGTGTTTTTGATCTTGGCCATTCTTACAAGTGTAAGATGGAATCTCAGAGTTGTTTTGATTTGCATTTCTCTGATGACTAAGGATGCTGAGCATTTCCTTAAGTGTCTTTCAGCCATTTTAGATTCCTCTGTTGAGAGGCCTCTGTTTGGATCTGTACTCCATTTTTTTTATTGGATTATTTGTTCTTTTGATGACCAATTTCTTGAGTTCTTTGTATATTTTGGAGATCAAACCTCTGTCTGATGTGGAGTTGGTGAAGATCTTTTACCATTCCGTAGGCTGCCATTTTGTCTTGTTGCCTATGTCCTTTGCTATACAGAAGCTTTTCAGTTTCAGAAGGTTCCGTTTATTAATTGTTTCTCTCAGTGTCCGTGGTATTTGGGTTATATTTAGGAAGTGGTCTCCTGTGCAAATGTGTTCAAGTGTACTTCCCACTTTCTCTTCTATGAGGCTTTATGTTGAGGTCTTTGATCCATTTGGACTTGAATTTTGTGCATGGTGATAGATATGGATCTATTTTCATCCTTCTACATGTTGATATCCAGTTATTCCAGCACCATTTGTTAAATATGCTTTCTTTTTTCCATTTGATATTTTTTGTTTCTTTGTCAAAAATCAGGTGTTCAAAAGTGTGTGGATTAATATTCAGGTCTTTGATTCAGTTCCATTGGTCCTCCTGTCTGTTTTTATGCCAATACCAGACTGTTTTCAGTACTGTAGCTTGAAGTCAGGGATTGTGATGCCTCCAAAAGTTCTTTTATTGTACAGTATTATTTTGGCTATCCTGGTTTTTTTCCTTTTCAATATGAAGTTGAGTACCGTTCTTTTGAGGTCTGTGAAGAATTTTGCTGGGATTTTGATGGGCATTGCATTGAATCTGTAGATTGCTTTTGGTAAGATTGCCATTTTTACTATGTTAATTCTACATATCCAAGGGCATGGGAATTCCCTCCACTTTCTGGTGTCTTCTTCAGTTTCTTTCTTCAAAGATTTAACATTCTTGTCATACAAGTCTTCCACTTGTTTGATTAGAGTCACCCCAAGATATTTTATGCTATTTGTGACTATTGTGAAGGGTGTTGATTTTCTGATTTCTTCCCCAGCCCTTTTATCATCTGTGTACAGGAGGGCTACTGATTTTTTTTAGTTAATCTTGTATTCTGCTACATTACTGAAAGTGTTTATGAGTTATAGAAGTTCCTTGGTAGAATTTTTGGGGTCGCTTATGCAAACTATCATATCATCAGCAAGTAGTGAGAGTTTGACTTCTTCTTTTCTTATTTGGATCCTCTTGGTATCCTTTTGTTGTCTTATTGCTCTAACTAGGACCTCAAGAACTATATTGAATAGATACAAAGAGAGTGGACAACCTTGTCTTGTTCCTGATTTCAGTGGGATTGCTGTGGAGATCTCCATATTTTTTGATGTAGGCACTTAGTGCTATCTATAACTTTTCTCTTAGAACTGCCTTTGTTGTTTCTCATAGATTTTGGTATGAGTGTTTTCATTTCCACTCAGGTCTAGGCATTTGAAAAGTGTTCTTATTTATTTCTCTATTGATCCAATTTTTTTCAGTAATGTGTTGTTTTGCCCCTATGAGTTTGTGTATTTTCTGTCATTTCTATTGTTGATATCTGGCTTTATACTTTTGCTATTAGATAGCACGCAGGATGTAATTTCAATTTTCCTAAATTTGTAAAGACTTGCTTTGTCTTCTAATATGTGGTCAATTTGTTGGAGAGTTCCATGTGCTGCTGAAAAGAACTTATATTATTTTAGTGTTTGGGTGCAGTTTTCTGTAACTGTCTGCTTGGTGCATTTAATTTATTACACCATTTATTTCCAGAGTTTCTCATATTCTTCTTTCCAAGTCACCTGTCTCTTGTTAAAAAGAGAATGTTGAACTTGCCCATTGTCACTGTTCTGGAGTCAATCTGTGATTTTAGATACAATAGTACTTCTTTTATGAAGTTGATGTTCCTGTATTTGATATATAAATGCTTAGATTGTAATAGTTTCTTGATTTTTCCCTTAATGACTATGAAATGTTCTTCCCTATCTCTCCTGCCTGTTTCTATGTTCCACTTGCTTATGATACCATTTTATAACCTTTACGGTAAGTAGTGTCTATCATTTGTTGATGAAGAGGTGTGTTGCTTAGATGCATCAAAAAGATGGATCCTGTTTTCTTTTTAAAAATCAATTAATTATTTTTTTCTGGCTTGTTCACAGTTTCTCCTTCCTCCTTTCTTTTCTCCCAGTCTTCCCCCCAAACCTCCCTTCTTCTACACTATTTACTCCTCTTCTTTTCTCTTCAGAAAATGGCAGGTCTCCCATTTATATCAACTAGCTGTGGTATATCAAGTTGTAGTAAGACTAGGCACCTCCTCTCCTATTAAGGCTTGCTTCCAGTGTGAGGAAAGGGTCCCCAAAGCAGGTCACAAAGTCAGAAATCACCCTGTTCCCATTGTTCAAAGTCCCACAAGATGACCAAGCTGCACAACTGGCATATGTGCAGAAGGTCTAACTCAGACCCATGCAGGCTCCCTGGTTGTTTCTTCAGTCTCTGTGAGTCCCTATGAGCCCAGGTTAGTTAATTCTGTGGATTTTCTTGTGCCATTGACCCTCTAGCTCCCCAATCCTTTTTTCCCTCTTCCATGGGATTCCCTGAGGTCCACCTAACATTTCATTATGGGTCTCTGCATTTTTTCTCATCAGTTGCTGCATGAAGTCTCTCTGATAACAGCTGGGCTAGGCACCAATCTATGACTATAACAGAATATCATTAGGAATCATTTAATTGACTTTTTTGCAAGTCGTGTTTGGTTCTATCCTAGGTCTCTGGGCTGTCCATCCTCTGGGTCCTGCTTCTCCAGGCAGTGCCAGTGGTGGGCTCCCTCTCATTGTATGGGTCTCAATATGAATGCATCATTGGTTGGTCATTCCCATAATTTCTGCTCTACCTATAATCCAGCATATCTTGTAGGCAGGGCAAACTGTAGGTCAAATATTATGTGGCTGGGTTGGGCAGTCCTAATCCCTCCATTGAAACTCTTTTCTGGTTATAATAGATAGCCAGTTCAGGCTATGTATCCCCTAGTGATACTAGGAGTCTTAGGGTCACCTTCATAGATTCCTGAGAGTTTCCATTGCTCTTGGTTTCTAGCTCATCCCAGAGATATCCCTGATTCTAGCTGTCTTTCCCCATACTCTCTCTTTTTATCCTCTCCAACCTGGTCCCTCCTGTTGCCATGCCCACTTCCTATCCAGACCCCTTCACCCATTACTTGTGATGTATGTTCTATTGCCCCCTCACAGTGAGATTCATGTACCCCCATTTGAGCTCTTCTTTTTACTTAGCTTCTTTGGGTCAATGGATTGTAGCATGGTCATCCTTTAATTTACAGCTAATATATATGGTGTTTGTCTTTCTGGGTCTGGGTTACCTCACTCAGGAGGATCTTTTCTTGTTCAATCCATTTGTGTGCAAATTTTATGATATCACTGTTTTTAATGGTTGAGTAATACTTTGTTGAATAAATGTACCACATTTTCTTTATCCATTCTTTAGCTGAGGGAAATCTAGGTTGTTTCCAGGTTCTGGCTACTATGAGTAAAGCAGCTATGAACATGGGTGAGAAGGTGTCCTTGTAGTATGGTAGGGCATCCTTTGGGTATATGCCCAGGAATGGTATAAGCGGGTCTTGAGGTAGTTCAATCCCCAATTTTCTGAGAAGCTGCCATATTAATTTGCAAAATGGCTGTATGAGTTTATACTCCCACCAGCAGTGGAGGAGTGTTCTCCTTGCTCCACATCCTCTCCAACATGAGTGTCACTTGTGTTTTTTTATCTTAGCCATTTAAACAGGTATAAGATGGAATCTCGGTGTCATTTTGATTTGCATTTCCCTGATGGCTAAGGATGTTGAACATTTTTAAGTGATTTTCAGCCATTTTAGTTTCTTAAGTCGAGAATTCTCTGTTTAGATCTGTATCCCATTTTTTATTTTAATTTATTTTTTGTTTTTTTTTTCACATTTAATTTTTTATTATTGCATTATAAATAGTACCATTCAAAATTTCCTCCTCCCATTTCCCTCCCGCTTCCCCACTCCCCCTCCCCTTTTCCCCTCCAGTCCTAAGAGAGGGCAGGTTACCCTGCCCTGTGGGAAGCCCAAGGCCCTCTCGCCTCCATCCAGGCCTAGGAAGGTGTGAATCCAAACTGACTAGGATCCCAAAAAGCCAGTACATGCAGTAGAATCAAATCCCGGTGCCATTATCA
>PVIU01022597.1:0-29046 GCA_004026605.1 Ondatra zibethicus
GGTCCAGCTGGATTTGGTGAGCTCCCATTAGATCAGGCACACTGTCTCAGTGGGTGGTAAAGCCCCTCAGGGTCCTAACTTCCTTGCTCATCTTCTCCCACCTTCTGCCCTTCGACTGGACCTTGGGCACTCAATCCATTGCTCTGATGTGAATGTGGGTCTCTGTCTCTATCTCCATCCATCGGACAAAATTTCTATGGTGGTGATCAAGATATTCATCAGTGTGACTATGGGGCAATGCTGGTTCCGGCACCCTCTCCTCTGCTGCCCAAGGACCTAGCTCGGGACATCCCTGTGGACACCAGGGATCTCCTCTAGACCCAAGTATCTTGCCAGTCCTAAAATGACTCCAATAATTTAGATATCTTATTCCCTTCTCCAATATCCACCTTTCCTCCATCTCCACCCTTGCACTCCCCCAAGCTCTCCCCAGTCCTTCCCTTCAAACTTCCACACTGATTCCCATAGTGTCTACACACTTTGCTCTCCCACAAACAGTGAATAAAGGTTGCTCCTTGGCCATATCTTTTTCAGTATTTGCTGTCTTTTGCTTGATAGACATGCTGAATGGATAAGATGGAGACAAAGCAATTTTAATGTGCATGTTCTAGAAAGTTAAGATGTTGAGCATTTTCAAAAGCACATATTAATTATGTTTCTTCTTTGTGTTTACTTTTGCAGTTCTTTATATGCTTTAGATATTAACTGCATGTTGAAGTTTATCAGTTAAAGATTTTTCTCTCTTTCTGTGAGATGTCTATTTGCACTACTGATACATTCCTTCCTGTGTAGAAGCATTCTGGTTTTGTGCAATCCCATATGTCAATTGTGCTATTTCCCATAGTACTGGAATCATGTTCAGAAAGCCCTTGCCTATTCCTGTATCTTAAAGTATCTTCCCTGTTTTTCTCCAGTGGTTTTAGCATTTCCAGTTCTAAGTTAAGGTCTTTGATACATTTTGAGTTAATTTTTATGCAAGGTGAGATATATATATATCTACTTCTATTACTCTGCAAGTAAATATGCAATTTTGCCAGCACTGTCTATTAGCTGAGTCTTTGTTTTTTAGAGTATAGATTTTATCATCTTTGTGAAGCATTCAGTATGTTTTCATGCCGCTACCATGCTGTCTTGTTTTATTACAGGCTTGAGGTTCATCACTACATTATTTATTTGAGATATATTTGGTTTTTTTTTTAATACCAAGACTTATAGCTCCAAACTTTCCTCTTCCCACTGTCTTGGCTATACCATAGAAGACCTGATAGGCTGTGCTAACCTTTTCTTCTCTGAATCCTTCACTGAGCCAGTATTTATGCAAAAGTGTTCTATTTAATCTTTAAAAGCCATGTGCTTTCTAAGGTTTCTTTTGCTGTTGATTTCTAATTTTATTCCAATATTCTTTATGACGATGAACAAGTGAGTGTTCAGACAATGGTGGTATATCAAAGGGTAACAGGAAAACTTGTCATTCAGAACACGATGAGTTAGCAAACAAACTACATGAAGAGCAGTATATAATAGTCAAACAAAGACATAAGATGAATTACAAACACATTGAGCTCAATACCAGAGCAGAAAAATATTTGAAAGGCAATCAGTTTTCAAATTTGATGAGAAACTTCAAGTAAAAGATTCAAGTGTCTTACCTAGCCGTAAGCATGATAAATACAGAGAGTGTAACAAACTCAGAAATCTCAATGTTCTAAAAGCCAAACTTGTCAAAAGCAGTCAGAGAAGAATACATGCCACACACATATGGGGAAAATAAGATTGACCACTGCTTTCTCGTTAGGAATTATCTGGTGACATCAGAGAGGAGTGAAGCTGCCAATCCAGTGCTCTATGCACAGGGCAAGGAACTCCTGAAACCTAATATAATATAAAGTTGTTTTCAGATTAAATAAAATGAAACTTTCCAGCATATCTGTGCTACAAAAAATAGTAGACTATTTATAATGTGAGAAAACAGAGCTCCAAAACGTTTCAAATTATCAGAAATAAAATAGAGCCCACATAATAGTAAATTTGTGAAAAATACTAAAAATGTATTTTCCATTTCTCTTAATTATCTCAAAAAATAATGAAAGCACAAGACCTTTGCATAACAAACAGAAGATTTGGTGATGTAAACACAAATACAAGTAGATCCCCAAACATAATTTATGCTATGGTACAGTTATTATACAGGTGTGCTGAAAAGAAACAAGTATGAAACATATGGATTATGACATGGGATATAACAAGTATAAGCAAGCAGGGAAATAGAAGTAAGTATCAAATATATAGTGGTTCAGGAGTGAAACATGTAGTGGCAGATTACTGATCCTGAACAGACAGTGTAATGTGAAGGACGCACATGGTCAGCACTATAGCAGACTGAGCCTTTAAGAAAATATTTGAGGCTTTGTGGCCAAATGGACAAGAAGCAAACACCAATGATTAGAAAAAATGAGAGGGGATAAATGGAAAATATGTAAAAATAGAATAAACATACTCCCAAACATACCAAGATTATATTCATGTAAATGAACTACATTCTTTACCTAATGAGAAAAAAATTCCAAGCTGTATAAAAAGCAACCTTCAGTAATATGCAGTCAACAAAAACACATTTCACATTTAAAACTGCAAAAGTCAATTAAAAAGAATAGGAAGTGACATATCACATAAACAGCATGCTTACATCATCTAACAGATATATCAGCATAGATATATTTTTTTCAAGTAAAGAAGGTAACTCTTTGTATACATCAATTTTGAATTTGTGTAACAAGAGCTTTAAGTTCATGAGGCTATACTGACAAATGTAATGGGAGAATAAGACAAATCCACAATTATAGTTAGACATTAATAAAAATTCTGACTATTTTATTCAATGAGTATCACAAAACCAGTAAGGGTGTAAAGACACCAAAAATATCATCAATCACCTTGACTTTAATGATAAGTACTAATTAATATGTAGTAAAATTAATTGTTCATATGCAGTGTTCACCTATGGAATATGTCCTAGTTAGCGTTATTATTGCTATGATGAACACCATGACCTAAAGCAACTTGGGGAGTAAAGGGTTTATTTGGCTTATACTTCCACATAATTATAGGAAGTCAGGACAGGAACTCAAACAGGGCAAGAGCTGATGCAGAGGCCATGGAGGGGTGCTGCCTACTGGCTTGCTCAGTAAGCTTTCTTATAGAACCCAGGACCACCTGCTCAGTGATGGCACCACCCACAATAGGCTGACCCCTCCTGTATCAATCACTAGTTAAATGTGCTACGGCCATATCATTTTGGGCATATTTTCTCAATTGAGGTTCCCTCACCTCAGATGATTTTAGCTTTTGTCAAGTTGACATAAAACTAGCCATCACAGGGTTATAAGCTAAAACAGAAAGTAAAATCCAATGAACAACAAATGGTTGAAATACTAAATTGTATTTTCTCTAACATACACACAATGTAATTAAATTAGAAATTATAAAAAACAATATATTAATAAAATATTTTATGTTTCAAAAACTTGAAGAAATTATTTTTACAGTTTTTATCATAAGGAACAACAGATGTTTTATGTGAAAAATGTGTTTAAGTTGATGTAAACATTTCATGGATGATGAACATATCAAATATTATGTAGTACTCTAGGAATCAGCACAATTTTAGCTGGCCCATGTTGACACAGGCCCATGACTTCATCAACTCAGGAAGAAGAGGGGAAAGGACACAAATTCAAAGCCTTCTAGGGCTACAAGAATTTATATCTGAACTGAACTCATTCTTTACCACGTTTTGTTTTGCTGGTTTTGGATTTTAGGGTGTGTGCGTGTGTGTGTATGTGTTGTGTGTGTGTGTGTGTACTAGCATCTTTGTGGTTTTCATTTTTCTTGGTTTTATTTCTTGTTTTCTTTTTTAAGAGAGAGAAAGAATATGAGGTGGAGTTTTGACAGAATTAGGGAGGGGAAAGTGTATGACCAAAATACACTATATGGAAAAAAACTTTAAAGAATGAGTTCAAGGAAACTTAGGCAATTATTATGACCCTGTTTCAAACTGAGATGAAAGAAGAGAGAGGGGGAGAGATGTGAAATTATAGCTTAATGGTGGAGTGTTTACAAAGCTTTCCTAAAGCTCTCAGTTAAATCTCCAGTGCTGTGTAACAAAGTTTCCCTGCAGAGACACAACACACACACACAAACACTAGATAGTGAGCCCATTACAGACCAGAGTACAGATACCATCAAAGTATAACTTGGTGAACCAGTGTGTTTCATTGGGAATACTTACAGGAAAATGGCGTTGTGCCCAGATTACGACCCCCAGAGAGAGACCACCAGAGAGGCCCAGACTGTAATAAGCAAGGTTTAATCAGCATAATACAAACATGTTTGGAACCCCTGTATACTGACCCCCGCTACAGCGAGGTAAAGAGAGGAGTTGTATCTCCTCTGTGGGGTAAGCTTTTAAAGGCATAACTACAAACAGGCTTTTTGAAGCTGCTTTGGCATGAGTGCAAGGACTTTTGCTCCCTTCCATCCTGCTAAGTCAGCTTTCTCCTTGTCTTTTTGTTATCACCAGGTGGCTGGCTAGCTGGGCTAAGTGACCTTGTGCTCAGAATCTCCGGGGAGGGAGGAAGGCCACTATCTTCCTGGGAAAACATTCTACTAGGAAATTTTTTCTCACCCCTTTGAGAATAAGGGGTGAGGGTCCTACAATGGTAGAGGGATTACTAAAAGAACAGATAACCAAAAGACAGCTGCATCACCCAGGCTTACCCCAGTACAGATGTCAGCTCACTAAAGCTAGGAACTTAGAGCACACTGCATAGACTACAGGCAGCTCAACAAGTTGAAAGCATCCTTTCCAGATGACTCAGTTCTTCTAAATCTCTTCCAGACAGCTTGGCTGGTTTCTGCTTCTAGGCTACTTGCCTGGTCTCAGTCGTCTTTGCAACTTGATTCATCTCATTGTAACTCTTAGCAGTCTATGCTGTTGACAATATTCTTTAAGAGTGATGGGCCTGGTGAATGGGATCAGTTTTAGGGAATTTCTGAAGCTATTTTCTGTTGTTTACTTTCAGTCTTAAACAGCTTCCCTGTAAGATGGACAGTTTCAGTCTTGGAGGAAACTGCTACACAATATCCAGTACCAAAGAAGAAGGTACAATTTTTATTGTTAACATATAATTTAAAACAAATTTAATTTTAAATATGAAATCTTTAAATATCTGAAAATTAAGTAACACACTTTCATATAATGCCAGTTTAAAGAAGAAAATGAAGAAGGAATAAGACATATTTTGACTTACTAAAAATGAAAACATAATCTATCAAAATTTTTGCTATGCTGCTAAGGTGATTATACCTATAGAGAAATGCCTTTATATAAAAGTATTAAAATCCAGTATATATATTTTACATAAAGAAATAAGAAACAAATTAAACACAAAGAAATATAAAAAGAATGAAGCAACATCAAATAAACAACAAAGATCAATAAATTTGATAAATCTCTAAACAAATCAGAAGGCTCGAAAATATATTAATATCAGAATTTGAAGAGAGTAAAATAATACTAAATGATTATGAACAATTACCTACCAATAAATTTAAAAGTTAGTTGAAATAGATGTATCTTGTCAAAAGACACAAAGTACCAAATCTGACTTAAAAAGGAAGAGGAAATCCATAGTCCTGGATCCATTGTTTTTTTTAAAAAATCAATACATCAAGTTGTTGATGTTTCAAGAAACAGAATTCCAAGTTCAAATAACTGCTGAAGCCATCTTATAAATCAAGTGTCACCCTCATACAACCTAATGAGGCCGATGCTGCCAAAAAAGTAACTAGACATTCATGAATAAGGCACAGGAATACTCAGCAAAACTAAGCAAGAAGAAGCAAAATATTTTGTGGAAAATATGAAAAGTATGACATATCATGCTGAAAGCTCTTTGGGAGGCCCATACTATTTATTTCTTTTAAAACGGATTTACTTGATGTTTGAAATGTTCACTGCAATTCATTTGATTAACACAACAAAAGAGAAAATATCTCAACAGTCATGAAAACAATTTTATCTCATTTCATAATTTAAAAAAAAACGCTCTCAGCAAACAACTAGTGAATATGGGTGAAGAATGTATGGCTATTTTAATTTTTGTGTAGGTTTGTAATGTTTCCCAATAACACTTTGCTTAAACATTTTTTTAAAAAAAACATGAATTGCACTTGTCCTCCTAGAGTCAAACTTCCATGTCAAATTCTCATTTCCTGCATGAGAATCATTTCAGATTTCTTTCTTTCCTGTGATGTGGGAATCAACTCTGTATGCTGTGAATACCTTGGCCTGTTGACAGGGCAGAACTTAGGTAGGCGGGGAAAACTAAACTGAATGCTGGAAGAAAGGAGTCAGAATCAGAGAGAATTCATGTAGCCCCGTCAGACACAGACGCCAGAATTTTACCTTGTAAACCACAGCCTCATGGTGATACACAGATTACTAGAAATGGGTTAAATTAATATGTAAGAGCTAGCCAATAAGAAGCTATAGCTAATGGTCCAAGCAGTGATTTAATTAATACAGTTTTTGTGTGATTATTTTGGGTCTGAGCTGCCGGGCAGCTGGAAAACTAACAAGCAGGCTCCTACTACACTCCTGTCTAGATATTCTGTACAGTCAACCCCATCAATTACTACAAAGGTCATCATTTAACATTATTCCCATGAAAAATAAAATCTGTACCACTGTATGACCAGGATCATCTGTCATTTAACTTGCTGTACCCAACCACCACCTAGATGATATATATATTTGGGGAAGTTTATGAGGATTATTAACTTGATAAGATTGAATCTCACTATTGAAACAACCCTCTGATCATGTCTGTGTGATAGTTTCTAGTCTGGGTTAAATGAAATAGAAAGGTGCACCCTAAATACAGGCAT
The DNA here is from genome assembly GCA_004026605.1 of Ondatra zibethicus. Taxonomy (NCBI): domain Eukaryota; kingdom Metazoa; phylum Chordata; class Mammalia; order Rodentia; family Cricetidae; genus Ondatra; species Ondatra zibethicus. The sequence continues at coordinate 6,949 of PVIU01022597.1, forward strand.
GAACACAATTCTATGGGTTGGCACCTAGACTGAATATAAAGGAGAAAGCTGAGTGCCAGCAGTCTCTCTCTGCTTCCTGACTGTAAATGCAATGTGAAATGCTACCTCATGCTCCTGATGCCATGACTTCCCCACCATGACAGACTATGTCCCCAAACTGAACCAAAATAACACTTCATTAAGGTGATTTTCTCAAGTATTTTGCCCCAACAATTTGAAATTAATGAATACAATACTCCTAGGTACATAACCACACACATTGCCATCTCTATTTGCTCTCATTATGTCCTTTCCAATGATGGCCCTCCTGCTTCTTTCAAGCCCATTCTGGTTCTCCTTGGGTGTAGAGACTTGCTCTAAAGTTCCTAATATTCTGTAGAATGTCCACTATTGACTTCATCCTTATCTGGCTATCCTATCTGTAGAGTTCTGAACTATGCAAGTTCAATGTTGAATCAGTTTTTCTTGTGTGTTTCCCCAGGTGCTTCATATCTGACAAATTTCAATAAGAGTACTTACAGGATCGGTTAGTTTGTTTGTTTTTCTACATTTTATTTTTCAATGAATATGGGTGTTTCTTCTGGATATATGTTTATGCAGTATGTGCATAGTGGAGCCCAAAGCCAGAAGCGGGCACCCAATTTCCCTAAGACAGGAGTAGTTACACATGGCTCTGAGTCACCATGTGGATATGAGAATTGAACTCAGGTCCTCTGGAGGATTGATAATTATTATTAACTTCTGAGCCATCTCTCTATGTCTAAGATATGCTATTTTTGTTTTACACTTAAAGAATCCTTATAGGAAAAAACTCCACTTGTCTATAAATGTGAAAATACATTAGAAATTCTATTTCAATTTTAATCAGCATAAGTGCACATTTTAAACATTATTACTATTATTTTATATGCATTATTATTATGTTATGTTATTATTATGTTATGCATTATTACTATCACTTTATAGCCATATTTCAGTGTATGGATATGGTCTAAATATGAATATAATCTTGATAGCTATATGCTATTCCACTAGGTTACTATAATTTTATTACCCATTCATTTATCTCTTTAAGATTAAATATTTTTAACTGAGTGAGCTTTCATTCCTTTTCTTTTCTCCCATATACTATGGCTATTAGAATGTTGCATGCTCAGTAAGAAAGTTTAATATACTATGCTTATGACCATATAAAACCCATTGAATAAGAACTCTAAAGTTATTTCTCTTTCATCTTCTCCAGTAAGCACTTCATTGAATGTGATTCAGGCCACATTTTCTGACTAATACGGCTAATCCTCTGCCTACTCTCAACTTGCTCTAGACTTTGTCTTTCACTCCAAACTCTGTCCTGCAATACTTCCAATGACCTTGCCAATCATTTCCACACAACATTTCTTTCCCTCAAAGATCTCATTTCCAGGAAAGAACCCACCCTAATTAAAGATATAAAGATACTCAAGTACCAAGTATTAAAATGTTCCTTTCACTTAAAGCAAAGATGGCTGGGTGGAACTTTATTCTTGACCTTAGTTCAATGCAATAAGTTTATCAAATGAAAATTGAATAGAATCTTGTTGATATTCTACCTAATTGGCTAATATTCTGCTATTAAGTGACATGGTGTGAATATTCTTAAACCAGCATTACTTCTAGCCCACATGTTTGAAACAAAACATCATCTTTTTTCAAAGACTTCAAAGAAGGGATACTTGATGTTACTCAGAATTACATAACAATATGATTCACAAGAGAAGTTACTTTGTTTACACTTGGAAGGAATGAAACTCTGGCTTATGTTAAGTTTATATAACCTCTATTTCTGCATTTATCATTTGCTTTCACTTATCTAATTGGGAAATTTAAAGGTTGCACATTTCTAGTGAAAACAAACAGCTATCTACTCACTGACAACCAGAAAATTTTGTATCATAAATCTCACATATAGTTGATGTGGGATTCCCCTCTGAATACCATTGGTTAATAAAAAAAAAACATCTTGGGCCTGTGCAGTGACTAGAGGTAGGTGGGAAAACTAGGCTGAATGCTGGGAGGAAGAAGGTGGAATCAGAGAGAAGCCATGTAGTCCCACCGGACACAGATGCCAGAACTTTACCTGCTAATCCACAGCCTTGTGGCAATACACAGATTACTAGATATGGGTTAAATTAAGATGTACAAGTTAGCCAATAAGAAGCTAGAGCTAGTGGGCCAAGCCATGATTTAAATAATGTAGTTTCTGTGTGATTATTTTGGGGCTGAGCAGCCAGGAAATGAACAAGCAGCCTCCTTACAACATATAGTAATTCTCTTATAACACTGGATTGAATGATTTCATGTAAGTTCATCAAAAATGTATCTGTAAGTACCTGGTGTGTGCCAGTATGTCTTCACATCCTCATCACTGCTAGAAACTGCATTTTCCCTTACTGATTCAAGTATTTTTGTAGCTTTACAATTTTATTCCCAATTGCAGATTACAGAAAAGTTGATTACTGTGGTCGCACTACAGATGAACCGACTGCATGATGACCCAGTTTTCATACAAACTTAAACACACAGTCCTGGAACACTGATGCTTGGTCCTCTGATCTGGATATCCATGCTGGAAGAACTGAAAGCCAACAACTGCACAACACAGCTTGCAATTTTGTACAGCCACAACAGAAACAGCAGCAAGGGAAGCATCAAAAATCTAAGCCAATGTAAGAGAAGAGCCTCATGGCCCAAATGATAACAACCACATATACTCTGAAAATATCATTTATCAAGTTCCAAAAACCAGAAACTAAGAAGACTTTGAGTGGCCTATTTTTGAGGAAGAATAATTTCTCCAATGAATACTACCAAAACTTGGTTTTAGGTACATGTGTCCTCTACTTGAAACTGGCAGTTTTGCCATTGACTGTTGTCAAGATATTTGCCAATGTCCTCCATAAAGCTTTAAAAGCAAACTGATTTTAATACAACATACATTTCAAATGACATTATCCATATCCTATATTTGGAAAACAAGAACATTGATTGACATTTTGAATATGGTGTGGAGAAGGTAACAAGCTCATATTTGCCCAACTAGCTCTAGTCTTATTTTTTCCTGTGCAAGTTGGTTATGCCCACTATGACACAAAACACTCTCTGGGCCGTTGTTTTTTTTCTAAAATTATCACAAACAGAAAATTTGCTCCTATATGTTCTGTGAGTAGACATTTTATTTTATAACTAGTTAAGACATAGAGCACTTGCCAAATCTGGGTGATACCTTGAACTCAATTCCCAGCACTGCAAAACAAAACAATGTAAAAAAGAGAATTTTCAATTGTTAAGTCGTTTCTGCCCATTTGGCAAGGACAGAAGTAGAAAGTTTTATCCCTTGGTCTTCTGTCTGGTGCATAAGAAACACCCATGGCACAAGACCTGTAAGGTTTTCAGTGAGAGGGATCCCTGTCTAGAATGGCACACACACACATGACAGAGCTTCACATCAGGAGCTAAACGGTCATACCTACTAGTGAATAGAGGACATACCCATTCCACTGGCTTCAACTACAGAGAAGGGAAATGAGAACAACAGAAGTTCAGAGTTTCCTTGGAGAATCTACAAAGAGTAACCATGTATACTTGAACCTGGATCACTTTAATTAACAAAAGCAAAAAAATCATAAACTACATGAATCAAAGTTAAGTGCTAAATATTTATCAAGCATTCTTCAATATCTTCAAAGATTAAGCAACTCAAATCCAACTACTAATATGAGAGTAAAAATATATATATTTCCTAAATAATAATAATAATAAACACATGTGTACTGATGCAATGGAAGCTTTTGATAGGGGCTAACTAAACAGAAGGGAAGAGTGAGAAGACATGCTTACCCCTTTCATCACTTACGGCCCACGAGCATTCCTTATCCATTTTACACCTAATTTTACTGAATAATGAAATTAAACAATAAACACACACACACACACACACACACACACACACACATATATATATATAAACAAAAACTGTAAAGATAAGCACAAGCCAACATTTGCTTATTAGATTCTCCTGTCTGCTCTCTATACACCCTAAACAGAAGCACCAAAATGAAAGAAAAAAGACACTGTACATTCAAAATACTCCTACTGCATAGACCTACAGGAAGTTTTTCTCCAGTGTCATCATTGTCACTGTGCTAAAGGAAGCAGCAACATGATAGGGGAACAAGAGAATGAAGGCAATAAAAAAAACCCAAGTGCCTCACCTTAAGTAAATAAAATCCTGTATAATGTTTCTTTAATAAAGACAATTGCACTTGACCTCACTGAGTAAAGAAAGCTAAGATTCCCAGGAAACCACAAATAATCTCACACCGAACACGTGAAAACAAAGAAGCAAAACATTAAGAAGTTGATCTCTGAATGCCACATGTATATCAATTACCTTCTCTCTATATATAAGCTTTAATAGTCTGTCTCTTCATGAATAAAGAAACCAAAACATTAACAGTTTATGTTGTCTGTTTGCTTTTATTGTGGGTTTTACTTGAATTAAACCATCACCATATAGATGGTTTTTAAAGCATTTAACTCATTTCCCCCCTTTCAGGCTGTGTTACAGACATTATGACATAATTCACTGAGGGGAAATAGGATCTGGTCCACCAGGTTACATTTGCTAGTAAGTAATCTCTCCAAGTGTTTTATTTCAGCAAAGATCAATCTGAACAAAGATTGAAAGTGAAAATGTGACTTGAAAAGTGAAGGAAGGAAAGGCAGCCATAAATGATGTGTCAAGTTAGAGAGATGATAGATAAAACCTTACACACAAATACAGCATAAAGAGATCCTAATTATTCTAATGTGATTTAAACATACGAGTCTATAAAAGAAAACACAGCAATGTGGTACCCTACCCCTACCATTCTGGAATTATTTAGACTTTGGTATTGTTATTTAATTTTATGCCTCTATCCAATATTTTTGAAAACTTATTAATATGCTATTAACTGAATAGCACTATTTATTAGCTATTTTAATTAGCAAGTACATTTTAACTTTAGAAAATAAACATGAAATTCTGAGTCCAACTCAGGAAATACTGTTTGGAACAGTTAGCATGTACTTTATTGCTGTTATTTTAGAGTTAATGATAGTAAAGTGCATGAATATAATGTAAATAATGGAATTAGAAGTCAGGGGAAAATACCGACTTGGTCTTTTGTTTTGATATGATAATGCATTCTTCAATGCTTTAGTAGAATGATTATATTCAGAAAATCAATTGTTAAAACCTCATTCGTGCTTTGTAATTATAACTATGGTATGTAATCAAAACTGAAAGACACATCTCCATATGTTATTAAACAATGATTAAGTTTTGATTGAAATATCTACTGAGGACAGCTAATCTCTTAGTATAATCATGATTGGCTGCCAGACAGCCATGTTCTAGGAATGACTGTTTCTACTCAAGAAAATTTCTCTTCAGGAAATTAACTACTGTAATTTTAAATTAAATGTTTTAAATGTCTTCCTATTATGGATTCTGTACAGATATGGAGAGCTAAAGCTCACTGATACCTTTCAAAAGCACCTCTTTAAAGTTTATCACTGTACATTCAATCAGGAGGCACAGGATGTGTACTTTTTAAGGACATCCTCTCTTCTGATTTATAAATGTTTGCTCCCAGGTGGTTACTCACCAGCAAATGTAACTGACTCTAAATAACCCTTTCATATTTTGTAGTCTGCTGAGAGTATGCTGGCCATTGAATTTTAACAAAATTTCATTGGTTTCCAAACATTTTCTCAGTGGTAGGCAACAAACTTCATTTTTTATTTTGGCTGCTTTCCAGTAGACTAGAATGCAAGCACTTCGATTTAAAAACATTCCTAGCTAAAGACACAGGTGGCCAATGAATGTTCACAAAAAAAACCCAAAAAACAAAAAACACATTTTGACCATATAGCAGGAAGTCGACAGCAACTTACCAGAATTTCTTTTTGATACCATCTTCAAATTTGTACTGACTGCAGAACAGATCACCAGGGCCAGAAGAAGTGGCAACTTCATTGTTCACGTTCTTTGGCAGCTGAAACACAAAACAAAAGAAAATAAAGTTTGAACCACTGCTGTGGGACAATGGTTTGTACCCTGTCAATTGTATTTTAATAAAATGCTGATTGGCCAGTAGCCAGGCAGGAAGTATAGGCAGGACAACCAGACAGGAAGTAAAAGCGGGGCGATGAGAACAGGAGAATTCTGGGAAGAGGAAAGCTTATTCTGCAGTCCTGACCCGGGCACAGAAGAAGCAAGATTTGACTGCCTTGCCGAATATGGTACCCAGCCATGTGGCTAACATAGAGAAGAATAATGGGCTAATTTAAGAGTTAGTTTATAACTAATGTATACCTCTGTGCATTTCTTTGGGGCTAAACATCTGTGGGACCTAGTGGGACAGAAAACCTCAGACAACAAAACACATACACACGTTTTCCTTAATGAAACCACATCTATAAATTGATGTCCTAATCTGAAAATCCAAACTCTTTCGAAATACCATTCAGGATGTTCAACTGCTAAAGTCTACAAAAGGATTCTAAAAATTTAAAAGTCCTAAATATGGAAAAGTGTTGTTTTCAAGCAGTTCAGATAAGAGATACTCAAGTTTCTAGTGTATTTTTCAAAGATCCAGTGTAGAAGTAATAATCTACTGACATTGGGCTTTATGTTTATGGAAATGGAAGAACATTTAAAAGCACAGAGTTAAATCTTATGACAATTCCTAGCATAAAACTTCTCAATGGCTTCAACTAGCTGTATAATGAAAGCTGAATTCTGTCCTTTTGGCTATATCTGAGGGCATGAAGATAGGCTCTTTGCTTATTTCTTTGAACTTATTTCATGGCACTCTTTTTCTTTTTTTCTTGTTTTTGTTTTTGTTTTGTGGTTATGACCCAATTACTACATTATCTCATTTGTCTATGGATTATTTAAGACCATTTATTTCTCATGCCATTTGTCCTTAGCCTTCATCCCTTCATCCTGCATTCATCTTCATGAAGCTAATTTCCAAATATCCTACAGGTGTCAGACTTGCAGACTTCACCAGACTAATAAATTTTAACTACGATTATCTTGCTTAGTCTTTTTTTCTCCTTTGTTTTTTCTTTCTCTCCTCTCCCTATGAATGGGTCTCTACCTCAGACTACAGAGTTCCATGTCCTATATGACTGTTTACCTTCTTCATTAGAATCATCAGAACACACGGCTCTGTTTATGTGACAAGATGACATTTTATACAGCGGTGACACTCACATTCAAAAATGAATAGCACCAAGTCTTCAGCATTTGGAAAGAAAAGGTTTAAAAATAAAAACAAACAAATGAAAAACCAGCCAAACAAACAAACAAAATAAGGTGAACTTAGAAGAAGGTACTGTTCTTAACAGGGAAAGGGAGTACTCTCCAGCACCATCAAGAGGAATTTTGGAAAAAGAATATTTTATGGTTTTGCCCAAAGCAAAGACTTTTCAGTTGATTTTGAAGCATCAGAAGATGGGAGGTATTGTGCCACACAGGGTTTATCATCAACCCAGGATAGAAGATAGCAAAGAAGGTTGGAAAGGCAAAAGCACACTGATCATCAAGATAAAGAATGGAAGAAATCCTGGGTGGAAAGGCAAGAAGAGCTGCTGGGTAACATTTAATGATGCAGAATATTGTTTAAAGATTTGTTTTCTTTTTATAATTGATCTGTACTTGAAGGAACCAACTTTACCAGATTACAAAAGTATCAGAGTGGTATGAAGTACTGGATGTGATTCTACATTTCCTGAATTCATCTCAAAGATCCATTTGATATAGAAAATTCCGAAAATTTCCAGAGTGTGGCTACTAGCTCAGCAAACCAACATAGCTAACTCCTTGTTATAATGCTCTTGATTCACTAATAAACAAAGAGGCCTGATAAGGAGATGGAGTTGGTTACCTTTGCAAGAGGACAAGAGGTCACCCCATACTTATTATCATATATTCTGTACTTCTACAACCCTGCTACAGGGATAGAGAATCCTGGGAGACACAGAGGGCTGGAAACTGCTAGATGACAAGGGGACTAAACAACTTTTGTTTACTCCCAGCACAGAGAGGACAAAATTGGCATTCAAATGTCCAAGTTGGAGTCAATAAATAGACTACTCCTGCCAGAAGCCAGATTGTGCACAGGGAAGGAAACTGATAGGATGGTACCAGCCCCCGTCTGTCATTCCAACACCTAGTGGAGAAATTTGGGGAAGCCACTCATTACCAAGCTATCACAGCAACTATATGATTATTCAGTGTGCAAAGACAGCCAGGAAAGCAATTATGTCCAATCAAAGGAAAGACACACACAGTAACTAATGTCTTGTTTTCCCCATTGCTCTTCCATAGACAATCTCATTCCAAGACAGCAAAGAAAGGACGAGGATATCCAGAAGAGGAAGGGAATACCATACACCTTCACAGACTCCTAGACACTAGTATCATATACTTACTCTGGTGGTGATAAGGGGATTATACTGCTATCAGATACTGGTTTGGAGTTAATAGAGACAAAGGCCCTAAAGTGTTGGATGAAGCCTATACAACATCTTGAAAAGTTACAGGATCATATTGACATATTTATCCATATTTTTGTGTCTCAGAAGGTAAAGAATAGTAGATTAAAACATAGCAAGAGGAATCTGATAGGGAAGTAATAATCTTTCATATTCTAATAAGTTGAAACATTTAACGATTCAGTTACATTCACTCATTTTCTTGTCTTTGTCTACTTCTTGCCTATTATAAGGTGACCTTCAAAAGGGAAGTCACGTAGTCATTACTTATTGTATCTTCAGCCCTTAATATTGAGCTTGACACAAAACTGATAATCAATAAAACTTTAACAAGTAGAACACAAGCCCTATGCAGATATGATTAAGTGTTCAAGATTTCTAATAAATAGAATGTTTTAAAGACTATTCATTTGTTTAAAATAATCATCTTTTATCTAAAATATGATTCTCCATATATGATCTATAACATATTTCCTATTTCCATGAACACCACTAGTGTCCTATAAATACTCTCTTGCCCCTCTCTAAAGTTACTCTGCAGAAGTCTTCCTCGTTTTTTTCCCTGCCATTGGGTTTTCTGCTATAAATGCAGCATGATCAGCATAGGAGGTAAAATGTAAATGCTACATTAGTAATGTGTAATGAGTAACCCTTAATCACTTATAAGAGTTTTAAGTCCTGTTCCTTCACTCTTTGGTATGCTCCACTAAGAAGTGGAAAGTCAGTCCTTGGTGTGTGCTCCATTTGTATGCCTTCCCCTGATGTTCCATTCCCATGTAGCACTTTCAAATGAGCCTCCTGCAACTTAACATGTATCTTAAGTGTCCCCATATTGAAGAATCCAAACAAAAAGTCTGAAAAGACTTTTAAGTGTTCCGTATATACAATATGTTCATTCTCCACAGATCATGGCAACAAAATTTCCAGGTCAGAAGAGGATATTGGTTTTAGAACTTCAAACTTTCCCTGGACCTCATGCCTTCTCTAGCTCTTCTGCCTTACCTTCCTATTCATTTTATTTAATTATTTAATTTTTTATTTTTTAAAACAACCTTCTTTATTTTACATACCAATCCCAGTTCCCTCTCCCTCCATTCCTACTGCTCTGCCCATCTTCTCCCCACCCCATTCCCCATCCACTCCTCAGAGAGGGTGAGACCCTCTTTCACATCACTTGAGGCAGGACCAAGGCCCTCCTCTCTGTATCTAGGCTGAGCAAGGTATCTCTCCATAGGGAATGAGCTTCAAAGAGCCAGTTCATGCACTAGGGATAAATACTGGTTCCACTGCTAGTGGCCCCATAGACTGCCCATACCACACACCTGTTACCCACATTCAGAAGGCCTAGTTCAATCCTATGCAGGTTCCTCAGCTGTCAGCCTGGAGTCAGTGAGCTCCTACTAGCTTGGGTCAGCTGTCTCTGTGGGTATCCCATCATGATTTTGACCCCTTTGCTCATATTATCTCTCCTCACTCTCTATGACTGAACTCCAGGAGTGCTTAGTTGTGGATCTCTGCCTCTGCTTCCACCAGTTTCTGGATGAAGTTTCTATGGTGACAGTTAAGGTAGTCATCAATCTGACTACACAGAAAGGTCAGTTCTGGTACCCTCTCCACTATGGCTTAGGGTCTTAGCTGGGGTCATCCTTGTGGATTCCTGAGAATTTCCCTTGTACCAGATTTCTCACTAACCCCGTAATGGCTCTATTTAAAACTACAATAATTGCTAGTGATCTTGATTTAAAAAATAACAACAACAACAATTACCTTGTGTCTGATTTAACTCCTTCTGCAGTGCTCAGTTTTGATCTTTGCTTTACCAGTTTAACCATGCTGGTTAAAATTTTAAGATCTAACAACACTATCCTACTCCAAAGCTATTATAACTATAATTGTATCTTCACTGTTTCTATCTGAGAGATATCTGAAAGTTACATTATCTTTCCCAGAAAGGACTATTTAATGATTTTGATATCTTATTTAGAAGAATCTTTAAGAATTCATTCAGCAAATGGTCATGTACTTAAATTCCCAAAATATATAGACTATATCCAGTAACTGGTAACTCAGTATTTAAAAGCAGCTTAGAAATAGTTCTACCTTTTAAATTATCTTTCTCTATTCTTGGTGAAAGAAAATATTTACTATTTGACTTTAATTAGATAAATCATCACTGGAATAGAATAAGCTTATCCCATAATTAATTCATACATTCACTTTCGTTTCACCTCTCATTTAAGAGCAATGAGGATTAGAAGACCGACCTGGACAATATATATATATATATAATATGTATATATATATAGTATATATATATATATATATATATAGTCAAGAGCCTATGGTAAACTGCATTTTATACTTAGTAATTTATTGAGCATTTGTGTATTTCAGACATGTATTACTAATCTGTTACGTAGTATTGTGATCTTTCAAAAATTCATTTGGGCATTAACATCATTTATTTTTAAGAAAATAACAGTTGTGACTTAGCCAAAATGATGACATTATAAAATCATAAAAAGGGGGGTTTGACATTAAGTCTGTATGATCAAATCAAGATGTTTTAATGAGTAATAAATTATTTTCCCTAGACTTTCAATGCCAAAACAAGTCATAAGATGATAAGCTTCGTCTCCTGAGGATTAAGGAGGTATAACCCCACTGTAGAGAAGCGTGAGTAATACAGCACTTAGTCAAGTGGAAGACAGTGAAGATCAACCTAATATGTTAAATGGTAACGGAAAAGAAACTAAGTGACGTAGTTTGCAGCATGTTCAACGGGTGATTCAGATTTCCCATTGGAAGAGAAAATCTGCCAAACTGCCAATTCATACAGTCAGAGAGAAAGGCCAGCGTAATCAATCTCCTTGCAGTGTTCATCTGCAGCAGCAGTCAGCCTGAAATATCATCATTGATCAAGGAATGTCTTAGGACTGACCAGTGGGCTCCAACCATATGGCTCCACACATCTGTTTAAATAATAAAAGTGTCAGAAGCAGTTCAAGCTTTCCCATGGAAATCTAAGGTTTACTGCATTATAACTTTCCTCTTGGTGATTTTACAACCAACTTACTGTTGTGTGAAGAAAGTGTATAGGAGCATACATAATACCCACTATGATGGCAATTTTGCTGCTATTCAATTATTTAGAAATTACCTTTCTCCCCAAAATAGTCTGTTCTCCCCACCATTGTCATAAATATGCAATAGTTCTTACTACTCCTGTAGCTTATATTCCCCAAGAGAGCTTTGTGCTTATTGATTCCCTAGGTTGGCACTCAACCTCAGTCCCCCAACAGCCATGTACAAAATTGTAAAGGAAGAAGATGATAGGACAATGGCTAATGAATTCATTACTATTCCTTTCCTTGGAGTACCAAATTCTGATATAAGTAGTACTCTCTTGACTAGAGTGTCTTTAAGAATGTAATTGAACTAAATCTTTTGACAGATGATTGTAATGATGATGTTATTCTCAGGTGACATCCAGGCATAGTTTGCAAATTGCCTTCAACACTTGCTTCTCTTCCTCCTTAAAGAGCCAGACATATTGAGTTTGTAGTTGGTGCTAATATTGTAGTTCTGGAACTAGAACAAGCTTAATTTATGGATATATGCAGACTGAAAATGTCTTTAGAGAACACATGTGAATTCTCATAATATTACTATCAGGGAAATTTTGGAATCATCACAGCATTTTCCCATCATCTATTCTTATGAATATATGGATGTGTGATCCATATATTGTACAAATATACAAATACACAACACATTTAAATAATTTAATAACTTGTTATATCAATCCCCTGACATTTTCTAATTCTGTTGTTAACAGCAATGAAATCTAATGATTATAGAGAGAGGTCCATAAGGCCATATTGAATATCTAATCAGAAAGCAGAGACACAGTAATATTCATAAAATTCTATTTATAGGAAGCAAATTTGGTTCGCAATAAGACTTACCGACAAGACCACAATACTTATTTAATTCAACTTCGAACCAATCATGAAAATTTTTATTCTCTTCATTTCTCTCTTATCCTCAAGCACTTTCTATCATTTGAGAACAGCTGCGTGAAGTGACAGCTGACTCTGTTGATGACTCTAGTAGTTGGAAATTGAGGTAAAAAGAGACATGGAGACAAAAAACCCCCAGAGCCAGAAATACAAATTTAGGAAAATGAAGTGACAGGAATAAACAGAGTTAGGACACAGATGGGAAGAAAAATATACATAGAGAAGAAGAGAGATATATAAAACTTACAAGAGAGAAAGAGAAAAAAAATCTAATAAAAATGATGAACATCCAATATGTTAGCATGCGGCACAAATGGTGACAAAGTTAAAAGGAAGGAAACAGTTACTGCTGAGAGAGAGCAAAAGGGACATAGATAGGACAAAGAGATGGACACTCAGGGACAAAATTGTAATAAGTCAACATGTATGGCATAGAAATTCTTCTTTTCAAACAGTGGCTATTACAACTCTCAGGTTTTAACTTCAAGCATAGTCCTCAAAAAATGAAAATGTAACTTCTGTAACACTCCTTTTCAGCTAGATGTAGCCAAGTAATTGTGTCTGACAATTAATATATGACCAAAAAGGCTGCACGTGAAAGGGCTTAGTAATAATTTACAGTTGTTCCCATCAGCAAACTGAAAAGTAGTGGGCAAAGGGTCTTGCATGCTGTCCAGACAAAAAGTGAATCATTATCACTTTGATGTAATATTTAAATTATTCACTGCCCAACACATTGCTCGATCAAAAGAGTATCAATATTCTTCCAAATATGTAGCTTACAGTTTTATATACTAATTATGGTATTATTATACAGCATTTTGGAAGGCAATGTGATAATATTCGGTACACTTTAAATGTACTTAGAAATTTCTTTTCTTGGAAACTACTAAATAACTTCAAATGTATGTGTATAGAAATACATGCATGAGAAAGATCAGTCCATGTGCAATGAAAATCTAGGAACAAAAATTAAACATCTTTTTCATGGCACTGAGAAGAACATATCCATATTGGTGAATACTATATAAGCAATGGCGAGGCTGAGGTAATAATATTCATAGAAATAAATACATCTATAAGATTATATAAGAAAGATGATCTCACAATATGTGTGTATGAAATTTTATTGGTTAAAAAAAAGAAAATTTATTGGTAAAGACATTTTTTTTATCACTGCAACTTTGGGTATGGGACGGGATACAATACAATGTTTAGGGGTAAATTCTACACTTTATTCAGTATTCAACATAGGCAAACATTGATTCTGCACTTAAAATTTAATTAGTTTATTTATCTTACATCCTGACAACAGTTTCCCCTCCATCCTCTCCTCTCATTCCCTATCTCCCTTCCCCTATGTCCCCCCAATACATTCCTCTGTTTCTGTCAGAAAGGACCAGGCTTTCCATGGGTATTAACAGGGCATCTTACACCTGTAAGAATGGCCAAGATCAAAAACACTGATGACAACTTATGCTGGAGAGGTTGTGGGGAAAAGGGAACACTTCTGCATTTCTGGTGGGAATGCAAGCTGGTACAGCCCCTTTGGATGTCAGTGTAGTGATTTCTCAGAAAATTAGGAAACAACCTTTCTCAAAGGTATATATCCAAAGATGATCAATCGTACCACAAGGACATGTGCTCAACTATGTTCATAACAGCATTGTTTGTCATAGCCAGAACCTGGAAATAATCTAAAAGCCCCTTGACCAAAGAATGGATAAGGAAAATGTGGTACATTTACACAGCAGAAAATAATAATGACATTTTGAATTTTGCAGGAAAATGGATGGAGCTAGAAAACATTATTTTGAGTGAGGTAACCCAGACACAGAAAGACAATGTACTCACTCATAGGTGGTTTACAAAAAAATAAAGCAGCCTACAAACCACAATCCCAGAGAACTTAGACAACAATGAGGACACTAAGAGAGACCTACATAGATCTAATCTACATGGGAAGTAGAAAAGGACAAGATCTCCTGAGTAATTGGGAGCATGGGGACCTTGGAGGAGGGTTGAAGAGGGGAGGGGAGAGGAAGGGAGGGGAACAGAGAAAGATGTAGAGCTCAATAAAAATCAATTTAAAAAAAAAAACAAAGCCTAGCATATCAAGTTGCAGCAAGACTTTCCCTTGCATTAAAGTCGGGCAAGGCAATTTAGTATGAGGAATAGGTTTCCAAAAGCCAGACAAAGCATTAGGGGTAGCCCCTGCTCCCAATGTTAGGAGACCCACCAGTAGACTGAGCTACACATGTGTGTAGAGGGCCTAGGTCAGTCCTATGCAGGCTCCTTGGTTGTTGGTTCAGACTCTGTGAGTTCCTAGGATCTAGGTTAGTTGTTTCTGTGGATTGCATTGTGATGATCTTGACCCTCTAGTTCCTACAATCCTTCCTCCCTCTCCTCAGCAAAATTCTCCAAGCTCAGCCTAATGTTTGGCTGTGGGGCTCTCCATCTGTTTCCATCAGTTACAGGATGAAGGTTCTCTGATGACAACTGGGGTAGTCACCATGTGATCATAGGAGATGGCCCATTCAGGCTATATATTCACTATTGTTTGGCTGCTCTCCAAATATTTGTGGCTCTTTGACATTAGGCACTTATTGTGCTTTATGGCCTCATTGTGAGTGGTGGAGTCATGAAAATGGTTCTGGCCAACTACCTGCGAGTAAAAATTCTTGCTCGGTTGTATAGCACTTTCAGGTCACATCACTTACTTATTTGTCCCTGCGATGCCTTACACGGCTATCTTTATGCAACTGCAGCTGGTACTGTTCCCCATGGTGGTTACTCTGTCACCTCGGGTTGTATAATGACCAGTCACTGTGCACAGCTTCTGCTCACAATGCTACATAAATGAGAATTAAGACTATTGTAAATACACTGAAATTTGGGGATTGCGACAAACGCTATCATTTAAATTATCCTGAGACAATTGAAATGTTATAATCTTACATTAAGGTGAATATTACACTTTCTGGGCATGTTAACTTTGGCAAATTAATATGATGCCTAGAAGAGCAAATAACTACCTTCATAGAGAATACAAAATGCAAAGAAACCATTGCATGACATAATCTAGATTCAACATAACCATTCCAATCTACTAGCCAGGCATATCTCATTACACTTCACTCTACTTTGTGTTTCTCAGATACTGCAACGTTTATGAATTAAGGGTCTGTGGTAAGCCTGTACCAATCAAGTCAAAGCCCATCCATGCCATTTGCCTAACAGCATGTGCTAATGCTGTGCCTCTGTGTAACATTTTAGCCATTCTCATAATATTCCCCTCTTATTATATTAGTTACAGTGATTTGGTATTAGTGATCTGTGATGACAATGGAATTTTTGTGAGGTGCCATGAGCTGTGGCCGCAGAAGAAAGTTAATTGACAAATTTTCTGGCTGCTACACAGAGCAGTCATTCTCCCTAGGGTTCCATTATTCCTTGAGACACAACAATATTGAACATAGGCCAGATAATCCCAGTGGTTTCTCATAATGAAATTCAAAGAAAAGAGTTCCAAGTCTCTCACTTTAGATAAAAAAACAAAAAGCTAGATATTCCTGCACCAACTAGACAGATGAATACAAAGTAAAAGTTCTTGAAGGAGCCTAAGCATGTTATGCCAGTGAATTCCATGAGTGATATGACTGTGAGAGGTTTTCTTGCTGGAATATAGAAAGTTTAAAGGTCTGGAAAGAAGACCAGACTGCCACAACATTCCCATAAGCCAAATGCCTCATTTGGAATGAGGCGCCTGTTCTTCAGTTCTATGAAAACTGCAAGAAATGAGGAAGTTGCAGACAGAAAGATTGAAGCTTGAAGAGACTAGTTCTTCAGATTTGAGTGAGGAAATTGTCTCCATAATATTAAATTGCAAGGTATGGTAACTAGTGCTGGTGCAGAGGGTGTAGTAAATTATGCAGAAGAAAAGATGTAGCGAGAACCATGGGTGAGGGAGACTACACTAAACAACAGATTTTTCAACGTACATTAAAAAGCCTTTTCTCAGGAGAAGATGCCATGTAGGACTCACCTGGGTGGTGTCTTACTTTTGGCTTTTTGTTCATTTGTTTTGTTGGGTTTTGTTATTTGTTTCCGTTTCTCAGATAAAACACTGATGACACTTGGGGAAGGAAGGGCTTTATTTGCCATACAAACAGTCCATCTTCAAGGGAAGCCAGGACAGGAGCTAAAGGTAGGACTTGGAGCAGAGACCATGGAAGAATGCTGTTTACTGGCTTGCTTCCTCCGGCTTGCTTAGATACCTTTCCCATACTGCCTAGACCCACCTGCATAGGGGGAGCCTTGCCCACAGTGGGCTTGGCCCTCCTGCATCAATTTGCATTAAAGAAAATGCCCACTAGATATACCCACAGGCCACTCCAATGGAGGTGATTTCTCAGTTGAGGTTTTTTTTTTTTTCCATGCATATCAGTTTGAGAACTAATGCTAACAATGATAGCTATGAGAGGATGTCAACATATGGCTTCAAGGCTTCAGAGGTCAGTCTGATTTTCCCATTAGGAGCTAATGTAGCCAACAACTCTAAGTAGAAGACAGCGTTAATTTACCATTAGGAAATTCCTTAGGTTCCAAAGGATTCCATAGCTTAATAAAGTGAGGATAATATATCTGCTTATATTATGTTTTAATGACTATTTTAAAGTCACTGTTGAGATTTACTTCTAGGAAAAACAAAGACAACCTTCCAAAATTGTACTGTCAATTGCCAAATCAACTGGTCAGCTAAGAGTTCCAAGGAAGTTATGCAATGGTGTTAACTTTGTTCTTGTGCCTGCTACCACATGCATCGGCAGCTCTTGGATCAAAGACTGCAGAGCATAGGTGGAAAGACTAAAACTACAATAGATAATGATGCTCTGGTGGATCCCAGAAAATAGAAGTGTACATCTCCTGGAGAAGATCTATTTTTTAGATACCATTATAAACATCATTGACCCAAGGAAAGAGACCAAAATCAAAGTAGATTAAATGGCCTTCTATTAGAAGGAGTTTCAGAGAAGTTAATTCCAGCCTTCATGGATAACTGAGGGATTTAAGTCATTTGGTATATGAAGTAACTATAGCTTTGGAAGAAACAGCTATAATTAAAGCTGGGACCTAAAGATTCAGTTGAATTGCTACAATCTCATGGTAAAAAGTTAAGAGCTGTTTCTTATGGATGAGAAAAAAAAACAGTGGTTTCTACTCCTGGTATACACAGTATGAACATGGTGGAAATGACAACAGATGTAAAGCATTTCACAAATGTAGTAGAGAAGGCAGTGGCAGTCATGAAAAAATTCAATTTTGAAAGAAGTCCCGCTGTTGGTAAAGTGCTGTCAAACAGTATGACAAACTATAGAGAAACCTTTCAAAGAGGATGAATCCATTGATATAGGAAACTTCACCATGGTCTTATTTTAAGAAATTGTGGTGTGCCACTCCAACTTACACTAACTGCTACCACAAGTCAGTAACCATTACCATCAAAGCAAGATCCTTCACCAGGATAAGGCTTATGACTTGCTGATAGTCTAGATAATTGTTGCTGTTTCATAGCGAGAAAGCTTTTTTAACTAAGGCATTTAAGTTGCCTTTTAAAAGAATGCATTGCCATATTGGACACTGTAGAAATAAAATTTAAAAACATTGGGGAGAAAGTATGTTGATCATTTTCTTTTGATAGTTGCTTTGTTTTTGTCATCTGGAACGTAGCCCACAAGGCCTACAGGGTATGTCTGTATTTCAAGGGCAAAAATTATTAGCTTGTTTTTTGTTTGCTCGTTTATTCCAAGTACCACTAAATGCAGCAAGTAGAAGACCAACTATCTTGAATATTGAACAAACAAAATTTTTCCCTGAACCTGTGGTTTTTGCTATTTCCTATGAAATATCAGCATCTCTGAGATAGGGAGGCAAAAAATCATGTATATACCTTAAGGATAACAACTAGGTTAAAAAAATATGGGGGAATAAAGTGAATCAAGACTCAGAATAATCCTTTATACTCCCCTGAGAAAAAGGCTTTAGACAGGAGAAATTTTCCAAAATCGGTAAGTAGAGTCGCAAGTTCAATAAGAGACTTTATTAAACATACATGCAACAGAAGGGAATGGGACAATGAGAGGCCACACAAAGTCTGGCTGCTAGGAAAGAAAGATGGGACACACATGAAGCACAGGATCAGACAAAATAGACTTTTAAAAATAAAGTATTGTTTTGCTCATCATTAGACTGGGGACATAATAGGTTTGGAGAAATAATGTTATTTTTCCTTTGGTGCATAAGAGCTGTAAAGAAACTCTAAATGATGGGAGAAAGGACTCAGAATATGGGAAATAATCAAAGAAAAAAAGAACAGAATTGTTTTTAGACTGTAAGAATACCAAAGAGATGAAAAAGTAAACATTTCGAGAGCTAAAAGTAAAGGTTTTGCCATGTACAGGGGACTCTTCTAGCCTTCCTTAGAAATGGAAAATATACGTCTATAGATCTTGTGAGAAATTGTCACCTTGTGGCTTTTCCATACTATATCAAAATATTTATCGAATTTATTTTGGAGAAAGGAGAACTGACATTTTAAGAAAGGACAATTTGATCATGGCGTTCTGTTAAGGTCACTATTAACTTTTAGAGACTGCTTTTTATTTACTTCACTTTAATCTGAGATATTTGATTGTATATCATATACTTGAATTTCAATTTTCTGTTTTAATTCACTTAACTTTTTCAGCAGGAATCTAGTGGGAGTAGCTTAATTAGAACTTTTGAAGTTTATCATGATGTCAAAATTTTTTTCTAGTACCATTAATCCTTAAATATTTTTTCCTTTCTACATTCTAGTCAACTGAGGTTTTACAGTACTTTGAAGCACAATCTAGATGCCCCTCAACTGAAGAATGGATAAAGAAAATGTGGCATATTTACACATTAGATTACTACTCAATGGTAAAAAAAAAATCAATGACATCTTGAATTTTGCATGCAGATGAATGTAATTAGAAAACGCTATCCTGAGTGAGGTAACCCAGACCCAAAAAAATGAATATGGTATGTACTCACTCATAAGTGGATACCACCTATAAACAAAGGACATTGAGCCTATAGTTCATGATCCTGGTGAAGCTAAGTAATAAGGTGAACCCAAAGAAAAACATATATAGACCCACCTAGAAATTGAAAAAAGACAGGATTTGCCTGACAAAGTTGGGAGCATCGGGGTGGGGGAAGAAGCAAGGGTAGAAGGGAAAGAGGCGGGGAGAAGGGGAAGGTTGAGGAGAACTTGAGGAAATGGGATAGTCAAGATGGAGGAAGGACAGATATGAGAATATGGAAAGAGATATCTTGATTGAGGGAGCCACTATGGGGTAAGCAAGAAACCTGGCTCTAGAAAAATTCCCAGGAATCCACAAGGATGACTCCAGCTAAGACCCTAAGCAATAGAGGAGAGGGTCCCTGAACTGGCCTTGTCCTGTAGTCAGACTGATGATTATCTTAAATATCACCATAAAACCTTTGTCCAAAAACAGATGCAAACAGAGGCAGAGACCCACATCGGAGCACTGGACTGAGCTCCCAAGGTCTAGTTGAAGAATAGAAGGAATGTGAATATGAGCAAAGAGGTCAAGACCATGAAGGGTTCATCCACTGAAACAGTCTACCTGAGCTAATGGGAGCTCACCAACTCCACCTGGACTGGGAAGGAACAAACATAGCACCAAACTAGTCCCTCTGAATGTGGCTGACAGTTGTATGGCTGGGGCAGGGGGGTCCACTGGCAGTGGCACCAGGATTTATCTCTACTACATGTACTGGCTTTTTGGGATCCTATTCTTTTTGAATGTATACCTTGCTCAGCCTAGATGTAGTAGGGAGAGCCTTGAACTTTCCACAAAGCAAAGTGCCTTAACCTCTCTTAGGATTAGAGGGGGGTGGGGTGGGAGGGTGTGTTGAGGGAATGGGAGAAGGGGAGGGAGTGGGAATTTGGATTGGTATTCTTTAAAATAAGTCTAATAAATTTTTTAAAATCCAAAGTTTCTTTAAAAACCTAGAATATCTTAAAATTCAGTCTCTCAACTATGAGCTCCTGTACAATAAAAAAATTAAGATAAATATTTCCTTACTTCAAGAAGGAAATATCAAGGTACAGTCACAATCAGATCAAAACATTACATAATATCTGGGATACCCTCACGATCTTCTGGGCTCCTCCAAAGGGCCTGGCTCACTTACCCTGCTCTGCCCTCTGCATCCACACTAACTCATCTTCTAAGCCCAGGCAGGCTTCACTCCCCACTGATGCTGTCCTTTGTGGTCATTCCATGGTAT
This sequence comes from Ondatra zibethicus, assembly GCA_004026605.1. Lineage (NCBI taxonomy): Eukaryota > Metazoa > Chordata > Mammalia > Rodentia > Cricetidae > Ondatra > Ondatra zibethicus. Next base: position 27,903 of record PVIU01022597.1, read on the forward strand.
TGGAATCTCCAAAACGCTGGGATCTTCTGCAGTTTCCGGACAGCATTTTCACCAATAGCCTTTCACAGGCTCTCTTTATGGTACTAAGCCTCAACTTTCTGCATGACTCATTCTACCAAGAACCTTCAACTGTTACTGAGGCTGCACCTTCTCCAATGGCCTCTCCTGCCCTTTCACAGTGCCAAGCTTCAGTTGATCTTCATGACCCCTCCATGCCTTCAAAGCCAGTGCCACCTGGATGACTCTTACACTAGCAAGTTTGACTGCCAGAAAAAGGTACACAACTCTGGGTGCTGGCTGACAGGAAACACTTCCCAGGGAAGAGGTAATGATGCAATTATATGAAACCTCAAAAATAAAAAAATACAAATTTAAAAAATATTTTTAAAATAACTAAATACTTCTGTATGATTATGCAATATTTTCACTATCCATCCATTAGTTAATGGACATTTATACAATTCCAATTTTATTGTCAGCAAATTAGCAATGAACATGGATATGCATGTATCACTCTTCTGAGTATGGGGTCCTTTAGGTATATAACAAGGAGTGGTATAATGATTTTTAGCTTTTTTGTTTTATTTCTTTTTATTGATATTTATTGAGCTTTACATGTTTCTCTGCTCCCCTCCCTGCCTTTCCCCTCTCCTCTTCAATCCTCCCCCAAAGTCCCCATGCTCCCAATGTACTCAGGAGATCTTGTCTTTTTCTACTTTCCACTTCCCATGAAGATTATATCTATGTAAGTCTCTCTTAGGTTCCTCATTGTTGTCTAAATTCTGTGGGATTGTAGTTTGTAGGCTGGTTTTCTTTGAGTACACATGATAATTGTCTTTCTGTGTCTGGGTTACCTCACTCAAAATAATGTTTTCTAGCTTTATCCTTTTCCTGCAAAATTCAAGCTGTTGTTATTTTTTTCTGCTGTGTAGTACTCCATTGTGTAAATGTACCACATTGTTCTTATCCATTCTTCGATCGAGGGGCATATAGGTTATTTCCAGGTTCTGACTATGACAAACAAAGCTGCTATGAACATAGTTGAGCACATGTCCTTGTGGCACGATTGAGCATCCTTTGGAATATATACCCAATATATATATATATACCCAATTGTGGTATTACTGGGTCTTGAGGAAGGTTG
>PVIU01022598.1:7067-29146 GCA_004026605.1 Ondatra zibethicus
TGGTGATAAAGACTTGAATAGTCCCAGAGAATTAACAGCTGAAGCACAAAAGGAATTGATGATTGTTGAGGAGAAATTACAGGAGGCACATGTGGATAAAGTGAACCCAAACCTTAATTGTATTCTAGTCATATTGCCTTCCAGAATTTCTCCTACAGGAATTTTAATGCAGAGGGAGGACATTATCTTAGAATGGATCTTTTTACCACATAAACCAGTAAAAAATTAAAAACTTACATGGCTATAGTCTCTGAATTAATTGTGAAAGGAAAATTGAGACTTCGTCAATTAGCAGGTATAGACCCAGCAGAGATTATACTGGTTTTCACTACTGATGAAATAAAAAATTTATGGGGAGGCAATGAACCACGGCAAAGAGCTTGTGCTAATTTTTTGGAGAAATTAATAAGAATTATCCCAAAACCGATGTAGTTAACCTTATAAAGAGAATTTCTTGGATTCTTCCCCGACTTATACGTGATGCTCCAAAACTGGAGCACTTCCATTTTATACTGATGCAAATAAATCAGCAAAGGCAGGTTACAGGTCAAAAGAATTAAGTAAGGTGGAACAAAGGCCTTATCATTCTCTCAAGAAGGCAGAATTATATGTTATTCTCATGGTGTTAAGGGATTTTAAAGAACCTTTTATAGTTAGTGATTCCCAATATGCAGAAAGAGTTTTCTTGCATATTGAAACTGCTGGATTTATACCGGATGATACAGAATTGACTTAATTACTTATCCAGGTGCAAGACATAATCAGAAATAGGCCTTTTCCTATATACATAACACAATATGATCCCATACAGGGCTCCAGATCCTTTAGCACAAGGTAGTGAAGAAATTGATCAATTATTGTTCATATTTCAGGCCTTAGAATTTCATAAAAAAGCATAATGTCAATAGAAAGGTTTACAGAAAGAGTCTTCTATTACATGGCAACAAGATAAGGAGATTACAAAGAGAGGTCATACTTGCTTGTTCTATAACCAAACAACAGTAGCAGAGAGACATTGGACAATAGAAAAGTCTTCTGAATTAAATAGGCTGGTTTTTTTCAAGGATGTGTTGATTTCACAATGGAAGTCAGGAGATGTGCTACATTGGGGAAGGGGTTTTGCTCTTGTTTCCATAGGAAAAGAAAAACTATCAATACCATCAAAATTAATAAAGATTTGGTTTGAAAAAGAGAAACCTCTTGATAAAGAGAAATGACAGCTCATCCACAATAGTGACAACCATAATGGTTGTTAGGAAACCTATAAGGGTTGGGGCAGGATTCTGTTTTATCTTTACAGGAAAATACACATCTTCAGAAATTCAAGAGACCCTGGATGTTTGGATGCTGACTGAAGGAAAAATAACTATCCAATAAGTACCATCAAGAAAAACAAATTTGACTTGTAAGGACAGGTGATCAAAGCATATACAATTATATATATATATATATATATATATATATATATATATATATATATATATATATAATTGTATAGCTGGTTTTGGAGTTGGACAATTGCTGTGGGAGCTACTTCTTCTTCATCCAATAGCCTTTAAGATACCAGCCCACTGGAGCGTGGTCTCATTTGTTTTAAAAAGCAGCGGTAGCTGTGTGCTCGCTCTCTTGCTTCCAGCTTCCGGCTGTTAGACTACGTTCCTCTTCGCACAGAGGCTGTTTTCTGGGATGGTGATCTGTAAGTTTTTTTCCTTTTAAATAAATAACCATTTTATTAGTCATAATTCCAAACTGCTGTGGGATTGTTTTTTGACTTATGCCTTCATCAGAATGGCACCCACTTGGATAACTGCATCCACAGAAAGCCTGAGAAAGCTTGGGAAAGAATAGAGTAAAGCATGTTTTATTGGTAGCAGCAATTTCTTGAGTCTGCTCTGCTTGCTAGAGGAAACAAGTGCTCTCATTTAAGAGAGGCTTCCTTACTCAACTTTAACTGCAAAACCTTGCAGCTCTTTTAAGAGGTCCTGCCACGTAACACTTACATAATGTTGATGAAAAGCCTACCACATGATTTTTGTTTTCAGCTGTTGCAGGAAAAAAAGCTGCGCCATTTTAAAATGCCGGCTTTCTGGGTCGTCCTGTGAGGGCAAACTCTGACTCTTTCAGGCAGGTGGTCCGACTAAGGAGGATTTGAGTGTGGTTTGTGGACACACTGCTGCAGCTTGCTTGCTGGCAGGGACCTTGAAATGATGTAGAGTTGTGGCATTGAACATGGCTCTGACTGGTACATCTGCCATGAGGCTGGAATTGCAGAAAGCTAAGGAATGGGCTGGATCTAGCTGTCAAAGTTACAGCTTTAAATATACCCATATTGCTTAGCAAGTTAAAGACTCATATGGTCAGAAAAAGAGAGAGATATACAGTAAAGATAGATTTAAAGACAAATAAAATCTCTAAATGGTTTACAGTGTGTTAAAAATATATGCAGGCTAAAGGTTGCAGTCCTTAAAATAAAAAAAGAAAGAGAGTAGTTGGGTGTGGTGGTACACACCTTTAATCCCAATGCTTGGGAGGCAGAGGCTCAGAGATCTTTGTGACTTTAAGGTGTGGTGGCACATGCCTTTAATAGCAAAGCTTGGGAGGCAAAGGCAGACAGATCTTTGCGAATTCAAGGTGTGGTGGTGCACACTTTCAATCCCAGTACTTTGGAGGCAGAGACAAATGGATCTCTGTGAGTTCAAGCATAGCCTGGTTTACAGAGGGAGTTCCAGGACAAAGATACACAGAGAACCTCTCTCAAAAAGTCAAAAGTTAAAAGTAAAAATAAAAGAAATAGAGTTTAAAATAAAGCCACATAAAGATGAAAAATACACAGAGAATCTTGATACTGTATGTTATTATGCTCTCTTTGAATTGTTTGAATGCTGAGGAAGGAGCAACAGCTGCTAAAACATATTTGCTCATAAATGCTGCTGAATTAATCCAAGATAGGTATTTTGAAAATACCTTGGCTTCAAAATTGAAGGCAAAATGTATGTTACTTTGGAGAAGAGATTTTGCTTTTGTTTCCACAGGAAATGAGAGACTGTGGATTCATTCTGAGTTAAGAAAAATCAGGTTTCATCAAGGAAGACCACCTGAGAAATCTCCGGTAGGAACAGATGGCCCAGATGTCTGAGTTCTACATCCAGAATAGATTCAAGATGCTGCCTGAGATGATCAAGCTTCACAGGATACTCCAGTCAGGACTTGATCATAACTCTAAATTTTCTTTAGGTCCTCATAAGATTATCAGTGCCCCCCAAAAGCAGGAAGTAGCCTGGCATACTATGCCCACATTCCCAAAAAATGGACTATGCATATTTTCCTTTTTTTTTTTTTAAAGAGGGTGAAGTGGTGTGGGAGAATTGTCTGCATTCTGTCAATCATGTTTTAAATAAACACTGATTGGCCATTAGCGAGGCAGGAAGTATAGATGGGAAAACCAGACAGGAAGTAGAGATGGGGCAATGAGAACAGGAGAATTCTGGGAAGAAGGAAGCCCATTCCTCCCAGTCCTTCCCAGACCACCGAAGAAGCAGGATGTGACCTGCCCTGCTGAAAATGGTACTGAGCCATGTGGCTAACATAGATAAGGATAATGATTTAATATAAGCTACAAGAGCTAAAAAGAAGCCTGAGCTAATGGACCAATCAGTGTATAATCTTCTGGAGACCCCTGTGTGATTTTCTTTGGGGCTAAAAGGAATATTCAGAGTTTCTGTCTCACGACAAGAGCCATCTGGTATGGGAGAGAATAAAAAAGAATTTAGAAAAAACTTTACTTTTCCTCATACCTATTTTTTTTCTCTAGCATACCTTTCAATGAATACATATGTCTGTATTTGTATATATAAGTAATGTTTAAGTTTTCCACAATGAACAATTAATTTTCCTGAAGTAATCTTTGAAGTTTCCAGGAAGAAGATGAGGCTGCACAACAGCAACTCCACCTGGTTGATATGACATTGTCATGCTGATAGTGCTACTATAAGACCTGTTTTAAGTACCAGCTGCTAAAGATGGTTCCAACTTGGTTAGCTGAAGTGGTTTACGTTTTACAAGGTTCTGTCTAGAACTCCAAATGGGAACCTCAAAAAAACCCTACCAAATACTCAGAGACTATTTGCAATTATACCAGAAAGTAATCTTGGAGCATAACCATCATTTTATTTCATAGGATCCCATCGAAAAAACATCTCCCCCATGACAGCTGGAAGTAATTCTAGAAGCTGACATCCCCTCTCCCCCAAAAATTTGTTCTTAGGATTAGGTACATCATGTAGGGGTTGATTATAATTGGTATAGGGTTGAGGTGGGGGAAGGAATTTTGTAGGCTCAGGGATCTCCTTGAAAGAAAGGGAAAATTAGATGGAATAATAGATTGCTTATTATTACAGTATTATTACAATATTATTACAGTAATAACAATAATGAGTAAAAGAGTGAATACTTGTGAGCTATTATTAATAGGCAATTTACTTTGCTATAGATTCTTGTATACTGATACGAACTTAAATTAAATTAAATATGTTTCTATTTTTGTCCACCACATTTGTATACCTAGGAAAAGTTATTTTGTCATATTGTATGCATGCATGCTTCTACATCTGCTTAAAATATTTTTGTAAATTGATACAATTTCAGGATTTATTTATCTTATTGCAATATAAATTTCTACCTCTGATCAAGATACTTATACATTGTTTACATTTTGAGGACATTGTCCTCATTTGTTGCATAGTTGTTTATTGTATAATATTTTAATGTAAAGTCTTAGTCTTTATGTTATATAGGGATTAAGAATTACAGATCAATGTTCCTCTATGTTTTTCATACATATAGTTAGACTAATCAAGTTCTTTAGATAAATTGAGATTGTATTCTGCATAGATAGGTGTTCTTCAACTACTTCAAAGAGCTGTAGAATATAACATTTAAATAACTTGGGTTTCTGTTTAAGTTAGACCCGGTTGCTTCTGGCAGCCCCAATCTATTCCCAAGACAATGTTGAGCCCTGAAGACACTCCACTTGGAGCTTGTTTTCTTCTTGGCAAAACTGGCCTTTGGGCAAGGAATTGCCCATGTTTCAACCCCTGACAAGGTACATAGTATCCAGAAATGGATAAGCAGGACACAAGAAAAAAGACTGTCAAATCTTACCAAGACAGGGTAATACGTTTTGAAAAATCTCCTGCCTCTGAAAATAGTCAGTCAGTTTTCTAGGCCTTAGCCAAAGTTGGTTGTTCAATGTTACAAATGAGACTTTCGGTAATTTCTCAGGTAGCCAGTAGTCTTTGTCATTTTTCGCACATTTTGGAAGATTCTTGATCGCACTTCTTGCTTACTCAAGTAATATTATTTCCCTTCTCGGATCTTCAGTGGAGTTGCAGATTACACAATTTGTAGTTACTTTCCTCTCATGACTTGGCCAAGTTATTTGTTTATACAAGACTTAAACTCTTTTGGATAGGATAACTACTGAATACATTTGTTCTTATTGTATATAATTTTGTATTAGGATTAGAACTCTCCTACATCCAGTAGCCTTTAAGTTACCTGCCCACTCTGGCATGACTTTATATGCTATTTATTAAAATACTGGCAGTAATATGTACGTTTCAAAACATGGTAGGGGGAAATAAGCACATTTATAGTAAGTTTTCTGCATTGATACAGTGTTGTTTTCTTATTTATAGGACTTCTTTTACTGTTTGAGATTCCAATATAATTTCATCATTTTTCTCTTCCCTTACTTTCCTTCATATCCTCTCATATCCCCTTTCCTTCTCTCTTTCAAACATATGGTCTATCTTTTCATTAACAACTGTTGCATGCATATATGTATATACACATATATTGGTAAGGACAATACTCAGTCTCTACAATGTTACTTGTATATATGATTTTAGTGCTGACCATTTGCTTTGAAAGCCGGTTGGTGTCCTCTTTCCTAGGGAGGACTGTTTCTCCCACTCTCCCCATTCCTTAGTTGCCTGTAATACTTTCTGTGAGTTTGAGGCCTCCTGGACTTTCCACCATGTTTTTTTTAAGATCAGGTCTCAGTGTATCCAAGGTTGTCCTGGACATTTCTATGAAGCCCAGGTTGGCAAAGAACTCCTCACTACAGTTCTTAGATGTCAGTGATATTACACTTTGCTGAATTTTATTTTGCTTTTCTTTTTTGTTACACTTAATACTATGTGATGACTATTTAACAAGAAAGTATGTACAGATTTTCTCTCAACAGATACTACTGACTTTGACGAACTAGTGTAGGATGTGTTACTACATGCTGTTGCTTTCTGACCTGATTTCATTAATTACTTTGTGTGTTGGTTGAGCCAACTGCAGCAGATGTTCCCTTTCAGAGCTACTGGAGATTTGACTAGAGTCAGGAAAGAAGTAACATCACTGTACTGAGTGCCACAAACAAGGTAGAGGAAGTTCTGCCTCTTTATCTCATCTATCATCAGAAACCACAGTCCTGGTCACAGAGTCTGCTGGATTGATGTGGCCCATCAGAACCATGTGACCAAATGCAAAAACATGTCGTGCTGCATTTCTAATGACCATAAAGGAACTGTTCTTATAACTTCAGTGCTTATCAATTGTTAGTTGTTTCTCTTTGGGAATGGAGTGTTCATTGAGCAGTGAGAGCCCTTGCTGTTCTTGCAGAAGACTGAGGTTCATTTCCTATCACACACATGATGGCTTACAACTCAGGAGATCTGACACATCCTCAGACCTTCAAGCACTTCTGTACACATATAGTGCATACACATAACACTCATGTGCTTGCATATACATAAAATAAAGATAAGAAAAATAGTTTAATCTTTAAATTTGAACATGTTCAATATACTTTTAACATTTAAATACCTTTTTGTTTTTGCATATTTATATACAAGTCCACCAGCACATATTATTGTACAGTATTGGAAGTACTCTTCTAAAATGTACATTCCAAGCAAGGATTGTGAAATATTTTCGCATTGAACAAACTGAGTTCTCTATGATACAGAAATTCCAATTACTGCCTATTTCTGGGAATCTAAGGCCCCTTTTCCAACAAATAGATGTTTATTGGTAGGAAAAGAGACTTACAATCCTCTTAGTTTGGATCTATGACATCTTTTTGATGGAAATAGAGGAGATTGGTTCACTGGCACCTTTGTGCTCATCCAAAATAGTTTTTGAGATCCAAGCCCCTAGGAATAAATCCTGGAGTGGAATAGAGTGTGAGTGAAACAATGAGATGCTGTATTAGTATATTTTTCCTTTGACAAGTATGAAATGTCTTTCCTCATCAATTGAGGCCACTGAAGTTGAGAGAGATTAGTAACCACTGGTTGTTAATTTCTGCTCTTTTTTGTTAGCGGAGGTAAGAGTAGTGTGTATATGTGTGTCCGTGTATGTGTGTGTCTGTGTGTGTGTGTGTTTGTGTGTGTGTGTTTCTATTCTTTGGGTTTTGCTGGTGTGAGGTTATCTAAAAATCTCCTAACACAAGACATCTATGAAATCTGGGAAACCATGAAAATACCAAACCTAAAATTTATAAGAATAAAAGAAGAATGCCAGCTTAAAAACCCATAGTAAGGAGAGCAGAGAAAAATGTAGAGCTTAATAAACCTCAATAAAAAAGAAAAAACCCCTAGTATGTATTTAATATAATCATAGAAGAAAATTTTTCTAACCTAAAGAAGGATATGCCTATAAAGGTACAAAAAGGTTACAGACCACCAACTAGATTGGACCAGAAAACAAAGACACATAGTACTCACACATTAACCACACAGAACAAAGAAAGACTATTAAAACAGCAAGAAAAAAAGGTCAAATAACACAAAAAGGCAGAGTTATTAGAATTACACCTTACTTCTCCATGGGGATTCTGAAAGCCAGAGTACCTGGGCAGATGTGTTGCAAACTCTAAGAGACAACAGATGCTAGCCCACACTACTATACCCAACAAAATTTTCAATCACAATAGATAGAAAAAACAAGACATTTCATGATAAAGTCAAATTTAAACAATATCTATCCATAAATCTAGCACTATAGAAGGTGCTAGAAGAAAAACTCGAACTTGGGGATGTTAACTAGACCTACACAATCTTTGGTAGGTTGTATTTATTGAGAAAATTATCCAATAGTATGTCCTTATAAGTGTCTGAATTTTCAACATTAATATAAAATTTAAAATAATAATGGATATAAAAGAATAAGAAATCATTGGATTTAATACTGTTCGAAATAAATAGATTTGGTGTTATAATATGCATTGTTTTATTTAAAAGTTGTAAAAATATTAATTTCTTTTACTTTTGAGAATACATTATGGTCATTACTTCTCCTTCCCTCCATTTTCACCATCCTGTAAACCATCCTTGCTGTCTAAATTAATGGCTTATAGTTATTAAAATCACATGTACAAAAGCTGTGAAATTTTAATGAGCTAATGCCACAGTTTTGTGATTACAGACAGAAACAAAACAATCTGTGAATAAAGAGAATAGTTTACTGTTCAATAAATCCTTTCAGAAAATTAAATTGTTGTGTTTGCGCACAAGCTTACACTCCTGAAAAGATAAAGGCTATTTCCTTGGGGTGTTAACGCCATAGAGAAGAATAAAGAAGAGGGGAGAATGAAATAATTGAAAATGCTGTTCTGATTTCACCTCAACCTCAGTTGATGAGGCGAAATGCCTAAGATTGTCCTGGAAACCAAACGAGAGGGAACTGTTGAGGGTAGGGACTCAGGTGATTTGTTACTCATCTGAAAATTAAAGAGTATTTAGTTTTCAGTATCAAAATTATTATTCTTGGTACTATTCAACCCTTAATTGTTTTTTAAAAATTCATATCTCTTTTATAATGCAGTGATGCCCAATTGTAGATGTAAAGTTAAGAATACTGAAAATACACCGTAGTATTGAAAATGTCAGGGAGCAGGTTATTGGTAGATATTCTATACAGAAGATTTTTGGGAAGCATATGACTCAAAAAATTTCTGCTTTACAATAAACTTCTATTTTCTGGAAAACCAAAGATCTTCAGTCAGAAATATCTAAGCCATTTTCCTCAGCAGGGTAGATCTCATATATGCAAGTCATACATTCATACACTAGTGAGAAAGAGACAAAACTTTAGAAAACTAGGGAGTAATAATCACAGGACAAGCAAGGTGGCTTTATCCTAATTTAACATCATAATAAATAATCATACTATAATTATATTATATCAATATATATTATATAATAGCACAATATAATGCTATATAGTAATATGATATAATGTTATATATTGATATATTATATTATAATGGAATTATGAATAAATGATATAATGGAATTAAGGACATGAATCATTTGTGTGACTATAGAAGCAGAAGAAGTCTTTGACAAAAATCTTTCAAAATAAATACCTAGCAAGAGTAGGACTGGAAGGAACATGCTTCAACATAATAAAGACTCTATATAATAAACCAGTAGGCAACAGTATCCTATGTGGAAAAGAATTGGAAAGAATCCCATTAAATCAGGAGCAAGAGAGGCTGGTCATTATCCTTACTCTTTAATGTTGTGCTAGAGATCCACAAATATTTGAGGAAGTCAAATAAACCCTAGTTACAGGTGACATGATATCCTACATGAGAGAGCTGAAATATTACACCAGAAATGTTTCTAGATAGCCAAAGAAATCCTGATAAAAAGACCAATAATCAAGGTATTGCTATTTTATAATTCACGATTGTAGGAGCCAGCCATGATAAGCTAAATAAAAATAGACCACTCAAAGGAAGTTCTTTACTTCCAACTATTATCACCCACCAGTATAGGACTCAGACATCCTGAGTCTCAGTAGTTTACCCTGAAGCAATACCTGGTTGCAGGAAGAACCACAGACGGAGATTGCTCGAGCACCACCCATTCAAGTCAGTTTAACCTTTTCTCTGAACCCGAAGAATTGACCATTTTGCTTCCATAAATCTTCTGGTGTTCCTAGAAATGGGGGGACAGCCCCCAACCATAGTCTTTAAGGTTATAGTTGAGCCCTTTGCTGATATTCATCTCTGGATTGCTTCCCTTAGTTTAAATCATTTTTGGATGATCAGGGACCAGGGTTTCATCTTCCTGATGATTGGAAACTCAGATGTCTATCCAGTCAGGCTGTAGCACCCCACCTGTAGGCAGAGAATGCCCTCCTATAGGTCCTGTGGTGTTTGCTGCCGATTTACACCCCACCTATAGGGGGAGACGTCCCATTTTAGGCCTTGTACTGTTGCTGTTTTGTGGGTTTTGACGGTTTCAGCCATGGGTAACAAGTCATCCCTGTCCATTCCCCCTGGGATGGATGCTTTTTAGAGGCCCTAAAATCCCAGGCCTTAATGCCATATTTCTTCAGTTTCTACCCTCAATCTGCCAGTGTCCCTTTGGCTCCACTTTTATGGGAACTTTCTAATTATAAATACTATCAGCACACAGGAAAATGAAAGGAGATTCCTCAAACTGTCCCTGCACTGCAACTGCTGCCAACAGGATTGGTCGGATCCAGAAGGCAGCTGTTTTTAATTCTAGCCATTTGCTCCCTTCTTCAGCTTGGGACACGGCAGCTCAGCAACAGGGCGGATCACACTTCTAGGTCTCTCTTATTATTAAACATAAAATCACTGCAGCTCAAAAATTATGTCTTTTCCATACAACATGTGACCGTTGCCATTTTGACTGAGGTCAGGTGACCTTACCACCATTTTAACTGAGGTCAGGTGACTTTGCTGCCATCTTGGCTGAAAGCCAGGTCAGTTCTGCCATCTTTACTGAGGTATTCCCTGCCTGGTTACCCAGTGTTAACTCTGTTAAATGGGTGATCTTACCGCCATCTTAACTGAGGTCAGGTGACCAAGTCCTACTATCTTTACTGAAGTTTACCCTGCCTGGTCCCCTGGTTTACTTATGTTTTTTGTCTCTAAATTCCTCTTGTTGACTCTGTTGCATGTGTGTTTTGTGCAATGACATGCCTTTGGTAGGGCCCATTAAAAGCATCCACTTCACCTAATTCCTGTTCACTGTGTGTATGTGTTCATACATATAACTTAAATGCACCTATATCTACTGTCAAATGTTATAATTGTCTGTTCATTGCATCTCATTTCAAACTACAAAAACAATGTCTCATATTTTAAATTGGTATGTACTTTTAAGTCTCTTACAAAAATACTTTATGCTTATTCCAACCCTCATTTAAAATATGTTTAGATGTTCTCTATTATTGTTAGTTCTGCCATTAACCTCATATTGCAAGCAGTTTTTGCTTCTTTCTGTTCTTTTAAGGGTGTAAATCTTAACCTGTTAAGAGCTAGTACAGTCAAGCTCAGACCCAGCTCTCCAGGCAGATTCTATACTACAGTTACACCTGATAAACAGCTCTCAACTGCTCAGAGAGCTGGGAAATGTGACTTTTAAATATTTGATTATTAAACCCTTTCATAACAGAAAGAAATAGTTTGGCTCCTAGCAGCAGCACTCTACTTCCTCCAAAGAATACAGAAGACAAGTGGGCAAAGAACAATGTCCATCTGCAGTTCACTTCAACTGCCAAGCACTGGCCACTGGGCAAAACTGCCTTTCATCTAAACTGAAGATCACCAGACAATGGACAGAATTGCTGGAATCGACAGCCTAGCTGCTCAGGTCAAGGTAGGCTTATCTTCCTACAGATTTCTTAGCCCACAGGATCTTTTGGAGCCTGGCAGGCCCTGTGCTAAATAGCAAAAGGCAAATATGACCTTCAGTGACCATGGAGGACCCCAAGGAGTAGCTCTAGGTGCCAACCAAGTATGTTCTCTGTCATTTTTTAATAAGTAACTCAAGTAAAATTTTATCCTTCTCAAAGATCTCTGATGCAGTTTGAGAGCTGAGAGGTTTTGTCAGTTTAAAATGACAACCTTACCAAACAAATTTCAGTAAAAGACAAATACAAATACAAGACCTGCAAGTTATAAAGGTGTGAGGACAAATGCAAGTTATCAAATTTTTCTCTCATGATGCCTTCCATAGTCTTAAAAATACATTTCATTGTGCAAAAATATCTGTCACAGTCATTCTGACATAAATATGCTACTGTTTATACAATGTATATGACTACAATTTCTGTTTGCACAAACCCAAAGAATTCTTGTGAGATCCAGGGAGCCAAATTAAAGGATCCACTTTAAACAGGCCAGATATACCCCTCTCCATTCCCTGGTCCTATTTTTTTCCCTTAACTTACCTTTGTCCTCTGCTCTGCCAATACCTTAAACAGGTGTAAGAGACACCAGACATTTCCATACCATAAACACCGGAGAGGAACAAACAGAACAGCTATGTCAGGATGTGACCAGAACCCAGGTTTCTCAGGGCCATCCTCAAGGCAATGCCCACAAATAAGCAGGAAGAAGTGTTGAGAATCTGCTGCTCCAATTCCTTTAACCTGTTGTGCCTAAACTCCTGCCTTTTTATTATAAAAAACGAGATGGGAATGTAATGGTCTGCTCTGTCTCTTTAAGAGACAAGCCATGCCTACTCCCTCCCGCATTCCCTGAGGCAAGCAGATCTTCAGCTTCCAGCCTGAGTCCCTTCTCTTTTCTGTCTCCACCATGCTCCATTCTCCCTACTTCTCCCTTCTACCCTCTCTGTCTCTCTATCTTTCTCTTTCTCTATTTCTCTCTGCTCTTCCTTTTCCTCCCCTTACCACCTTTCCCCTTCCCTTCCATAACACACTAAATAAATATCCAACCTAACTCTACATGGCATGCCTATCCCATGTCTCTGTCTCTCGCTCACCATGTATCTTCATGCCCAGGACCAGCCACCTTTGGAGACCTGTGGCATGGTCTCAGGGCATGCCCATCTGTTTTCCTCTCCTTTTGGGACTCACTGTCCTTGATGAGAGCATTAAAGCAATTGTTTTGACTCCACAACTATACTCGTGGGTAACAGTCAATATTCATATGTACATATTCTATGTGATTTATGTAACCAACGTGACATGCCTTTTAAAATACATTCTGGATCTAAGCATAATACTGTACAGTTAAATGAATTTAAAACTGTAGCCTTAGAAATATCAGTCAAAGCACCCACATTCTTATGATATATCCTGTGCTACCTTTAAGTCTTCCAATATATTGACTACTTCATTCTTCCAGCACACAGAATTCAAAGGCTATGGCCCAGAGCTACAAGAGATATAACCAAAGCTTAACTGTATAAATAGTAAAACGATTGCTGCTAGATGTCCACTGGCAATAAATGCAGGTATCATTAATCAAAAAAAGCCAAATAATTATTTTTTCTGCTGTGTGTAGTACTCCATATAAACAAACTGAAAAATAAAAACCACATGATCATCTCATTAGATGCCAAAAAAAAACCTTTGACAAAATACAACTTCCCTTCATGATAAAGGTCTTGGAGAGAGTGAGGATACAAAGAACATATCTAAACATATAAGAGGCAATATATAAGCAAACAGCCAACATCAAACTAAATGTAGAGAAAGTCACAGTATCCCACTGAAATCAGGAACACGACAAGGTTGTCCATTCTCTCCATATCTATTCAATGTAGTTCTTCAGGTCCTAGCTAGAGCAATGACTACAAAAGTAGATCTAGGCAATACAAATTGGAACAGAAGTCAAACTCTCATTATTTTATTTGCTGATGATATGATAGTCGACATAAACAACCCCAAAAATTTTACCAAGGAACTTCTAAAACTCATAAACACTTTCAGAAATGTAGCAGAATACAAAATTAACTCAATAAAATCACTAACCCTCTTTACACAGATGATGAACAAGCTGAGAAAGAAATCAGAGAAACATCACCCTCACAATAGCCATAAATATCTTGGAGTAACTAAACAAACAAGTGGAAGACCTGTAAGACAAGAACTTTAAATCTTGGAAGAAAGAAATTGAAGAAGTCACCAGAAAGTGGAAAGATCTCCCATGTTTTGGGGTATGTAGAATTAACATAGTAAAAATGGCAATCTTTCCAAAAGCAATCTATAGATCAATGCAATGCACATCAAAATCCCACCAGAATTCTTTACAGACCTCGAGAGAAAAGCATTCCTTTCATATGGAAAAGCAAATAATCCGGGATAGCCAAAACAATTCTGTACAATAAAAGAACTTCTAGAGGCATCACAATCCCTGACTTCAAACTGTACTACAGAACTAGAGTACTGAAAACAGCCTGGTATTGGCATAAAAACAGACAGAAGAACTATATGGAACAGAATCAAAGACCCTGATTTGAATACACACACCTATGAACACCTGATTTTTGACAAAAAAGCAAAAAATACAAAGTGGAACAAAGAAAGCATATTTAACAAATGGTGCTAGCATAACTGGATATCAACATGTACAAGAATGAAAATAGACCCATACCTATCACCATACACAAAACTCAAGTCCAAATGGATCAAAGACCTCAACATAAAGCCAACCACACTGAACCTTATAAAAGAGAAATTGGGAAGTACACTTGAATGCATTGGCACAGATCACTTCCTAATTATAACCCTATAGCACAGACACTGAGAGAAACAATTAATAAATGAGACCTCCTAAAACTGAATAGTTCTGTAAAGCAAAGGACATGATCAAGAGAAAACAGCAGCCTATAGAATGGAGAAAATCTTCACCAACCCCACATCAGAAAGAGGACTGATCTCCAAAATATACAAAGAACTCAAGAAATTGGTCATCAAAAAACAAATAATCCAATTTTAAAAAAATGTGGTACAGATGTAAGCAGAGAACACTCAACAGAGAAATCTAAGGATACTTAAGGAAATACTCAATTCCCTTAGCCACCAGAGAAATACAAATCAAAACAACTCTGAGGTTCCATCTTATACCTGTAATAATGGCCAAGATCAAAATCACTGATGAGAACTTAGTCTGGACAGGATGTGGGGAACTCCTGCATTGCAGGTGGGGGTGCAAATTGATACAGCCCCTTTGGATATCAGTATGGCAATTTCTCAGAAAATTAAGGAAAAACCTTCCTAAAGACTGAGCAATGCCACTTTTGGGTATATACCCAAAGGATGATCAATCATGCCACAAGGCCTTGTGCTCAACTATGTTAATAGTTCTAGTCGACCCCCGACCAGCAGGAATACAACCACACTCAGGATTCTTCCCGTATCACGCTTTATTAGAGAGCCTCTCGGTTGAAAGTTTTACGGGGAAAAGAGGGAGGGAAAGCAAAAGGTAGGGAGTGCAGAAGTGAGAGGGGAAGGTGAAGGGGACAAAGGGGCAAAGGGGATGCGAAAGGGACGAGCTCCAAATGGAGGCTGCTTATATAGGGAAAAAAGACACGGTTCATACCTCAATTGGCTGCAGATAAGCCTGTGGACACCAGGACCCTCAGGATTGGATAGGGACCCCCAAGGTTGAAACGCATTCGGGAAGCGCCTGGACACTCAGTCCTGGAGCATTGCCAAATATGGAATTGTTTACCTCTGAACTGCCAGGGTGAAATCGCCATCTTGTAATGGCGTTTGGCCTGTGGCTCCCTGCAAATAGTGGCATTGTTTGTCATATCCAGAACCTGGAAACAACCTAAATGCCCCTTTACTGATGAAAGGATAAGGAAAATGTGGCACATTTACAATGGAGTACTACACAGCAGAAAAAAATGATATCTTGAAATTTTCAGGTAAATGGATGGATCTAGAAAACATCATATTGAGTGAGGTAACCCAGACCCAGAAAGACAAATATCATATGTACTCACTCATATGTGGCTTTTAGACATAAAGCAAAGAAAACCAGCCTACAATTCATAATTCCATAGAACCTAGACAACAATGAGTTCCCTAAGAGAGGCATACATGGATCTCATCTATATGGGAAGTAGAAAACGACAAGATCACCTGAGTAAATTTGGAGTATGGGGACCATGGGAGAAGGTCGAATGGGAGGGGAGAAGGGAGGAGAGCAGAGAAAAATGTATAGCTCAATAAAATCAATAAAAAGAAAATAAATAAATAAAAATTCTATATGCATTAATATTCACTGAGTATAACTTTAAGTAAACATAAACTATAAATACAAAATAAAATTTCAACACTAATTTAAATATGATCCCTAGAGGATTCAATAAATGTCTTTTTTCTTATTTCACCCTCTAGTCCCATTCCCCTATTGCATTAAATTATCCTCCAAATCCCCACTTGGAACCTTGGCCCTATTATTCTGTTTTCATCTTTAAAGACCAATTATCTTGCATGAACTTCCCAATCCTCAGACCCACCCTGCATATGGTCCCCTCACACTGAGGTCATCCTTTACTTAATATTGTACACTCATATCTGTGGATTTGGAGCTAGGAACTCCTGAGGAAAAAGAAAATGTGATGTTTGGGGTGTCTCAGTCTGAGTTATGCCACTCATGATGGTCTTTCCTGCTACATTTAATTTATGTACAAAGGTCAAGATTCCATTTTTATTACAGCTGAGCTGTGTTCCATAGTACATGTTAAACACACTTTCATTATCCATTCTTCACTTGAAGGGTATTAAGGTGGTTTACATTTTGTAGCTACTGTAAATAGAGCAACAGAAAACATGACTTAGAAAACGTCTTAGAATTGGAAGTCAAGTCATTGGGTGTGTGACAAGCAGCAGTATAGTTATTTCATATGCTAGATTTACTATCAGCTTTTTGACAGTTATCCACACTGGTTTGCAGAGTTGTACAATTTAGCAAGTTCACCAAGAGTGAATGAAGGTTCTCTTTCCCCTTCATATTTTCTGACTTTTTCTGTTTGTTGTGTATTTTACCTTTGCCCTTCTATCAGGCATAAGAAGAAATCTAAGTCCTCCAGTACCCTCATCTCATTGAACAAATCCTGCAAGCTACAAGTCCCACTCTGCCCCCAAACTCTCCTATCCCACATGACCTCAGACCTCAGAGGAACTCTGAAACACAGGCTGCAAGTACACAGAGAGCAGCAAGAGGTGAATGACCATTGCAGCATCTCCATGGCCGCACTCTGTCTGCTTTATTCCTCACAGCATTCAGTTCTGTCTTCTCCACCTACATAATTTCTGCCCTATCAGGCCAAGTAGTTTCTTTATTAATTAACCAATGAAAGCAACACACAAATAGAAGGACCTCCTACACCACATAGGCTGTGACACCACAGTGTGGACCAAGAGAGTAGACCAAGAGACCAGGTCAAGAAGAGTGCTCTGTTGATCCTTGAGATACAGAGAGTGATAGTATAGAACAGACTAAGGACCCTTCCCAAAGACACAGACACCTACTGCAAGGGTTGGACGAAGAGGCAAAGACACTGCAGGCACCAACTGGAGGAAGAGATGGGTAGGTGCCAATGCAAAAATTCATCCAACAACCCAAAAAGCTACATTGTAACACCAGAACCCAGTGGTCATACAATAGGAAGATTTGATCCTCCTAACCCAGAAAAATCAGAAGAAAATAATTTTAAGTGTAACCTTATCAGGATGATGCAGACATTTAAAGAGGAAATGAAAAATTCCCTTAAAGAAATGGAGGAAAAGAAAAAAATATTGGAAGAACTCAATAAGTCTTTCAAAGAAACCCAAGAAAACCAAGAACAAACAATCAGACAGGTGAAGCAAACAGTTGAAGATTTGAATACTCAAATAGAGGCAATAAAGAAAACAAAAACAGAGAATGTTCTGGGTATGGAAAATCTTGGTAGATAGATGAACAGGAATTATAGAGGCAAGCACAACCAACAGAATACAAGAAATAGAAGAGAGAATCTCAGTTGTTGAAGATACTAGAGAGAAAATAGATTCATCCATCAAGGAAAACATTAAATCCAACAAATTCTTAACACAAAATCTCCAGGAAATCTGGGACACCACAAAAAGGCCAAACATAAGAATAATAGGGATAGAAGAAGGAGAAGAAATTCAGCTCAAAGGCCCACAAAATATATTCAATAAAATCATAGAAGAAAACTTTTCCAAACTAAAGAAGGATATCCCTACAATGGTACAAGAAGCTTACAGAACACCAAATAGACTGGATCAAAAAAAAAAAAAAAACATCCACTCACCATAGAATACAATCAAAATGTAAAACATACAGAATGAAGAAAGAATATTAAGAGCTGCAAAGGATAATGGTCAAGTAGCATATAAAGGCAGACCTATCAGAATTACACTTGACTACTCAATAAAATCCATGAAAGACATAGGGTCCTGGGCAAATGTGCTGCAGACCCTAAGAGACCACAGATGCAAGTACAGTCTACTATACCCAGCAAAGCTTTCAATCACCATCAGTGGAGAACACAAGACATTTTATGACAAAACAAGATTTAAACAATACCTATCCATGCATCCAGCCCTACAGAAAGTACAAGAAGAAAAACTCCAATCCAAGAAAGCTAACTGCTCCCACAAAAACACAGGGAACAGAAAACCTCACACCAGCAAACCTCAAAAAAGAGAAAAACACAAACACTATAACTGAAAAATAACAGGAATTAACAATCATTGGTCATTAATATCCCTTAATATCAATTGACTCAGTTTACCTATAGGCTAAGAGAATGGATAGAAAAGCAGTATCCATCCTTCTGCTGTATACAAGAAACACACCTCAACCTCAAAGACATATTACCTCAGAGTAAAGGGTTGGGAAAAGATTTTCCAAATAAATGGACCTAAGAAACAAGTTGGTGTAGCTATGCTAATATCTGACAAAATAGACTTCAAACTAAAATCAATGAGAAGAGATAGAGAGGGACACTTTATACTCATAACAGAAACAATCCATCAAAATGAAGTCTCAATCCTGAACATGTATTTCCCAAATCCAAGAGCACACACATTTGTAAAAGAAACATTACTAAAGGTTAATCGTACACCAAACCCCACACACTATTAGTAGGAGATTTCAACACTCCTCTCTCACCGAATGGACAGGTCAACCAGACAGAAACTTAACAGAGAAATAAGAGAACTAACAAATGTTATGATTCACAGGGACTTAACAGACATCTACAGACTATTCCACCCAAACACAAAATAATATACCTTCTTCTCAGCACTTTATGGAACCTTCTCTAAAACTGACCACATACTCAGTAACAAAGCAAACCTCAACAGAAAAAAATTGGAATAACCCCTTAGACCTTATTGGAGCATCATGGTTTAAAGTTAGAATTCTGCAACACTAATTGCAGAAATCCTACAAACTCATGGAAGTTGAACAGTACTCAATTGTACTGCACCTGGGTTAAGGAAGAAATAAAGAAAGAAATTAAAGATATCCTACAATTCAACCAAAATGAAGGCAAAACATACTCAAACTATGAAAACACCATGAAAGCAATGCTGAGAGGAAAGTCCAGAGCACTAAGTGCCTATATTAAGAAAGTGGAGAAATCTCACACTAGTGACTTAACAGCACACCTGAAAGCTCTAGAGTAAAAAGAAGCAGATGCACCTAGGAGGAGTAAAAGACAGGAAGTAATCAAATTGAGGGCTGAAAGCAATAAAATGGAAACAAAGAAAATAATGGAATCAAATGAAACAAATAGCTGGTTCTTTGAGAAAATCAACAAGATAGACAAACCCTTATCCAAATTAATCAAAAGATAGAAAGAGAAAACATCTAAATTAACAAAATCAGAAATGAAAAAAAGGGGACAAAACAACAAGTACTAAAAAAATCCAAAGAATCATTAGGACATGCTACAAAAATCTGTACTCCACAAAATTGGAAAACTTAAAGGAAATGGACAATTTTCTGGATCTACTACTACATATCAAAATTAAATCAAGGCCAGGGAAACAATTTAAATAGACCTACAACCTGCAAAGAAATAGAAGCTGTCATCAAAAGCCTCCCAACCAAAAAAGCCCAGGGCCGCATACTTTCAGTACAGAATTCTACCAGAACTTCCAAGAAGAGCTAATACCTACACTCCTCAAAGTGTTCCACATAATTGAAACAGAAGGAACATTGCCAAACTCTTTTTATGAGACTATAGTTACCCTGATACACAAACCACACAAACACTCAACCAAGAAATAGAAATACAGACCAGTCTCACTCATGAACAAAGATATGAAAATGCTCAATAAAATAGTGGCAAACCAAATCTAAGAACACATTAAAAAAATCATCGACCATGATCATGTTGGTTTCATCCCAGAGATGCAGGGACAGTTCAACATACAAAAATCTATCAATGTAAACAGCCATATAAAAAAATTGAAAGAACAAAAATCATATTATTATCTCATTAAATGCTGAAAAGGCATTCAACAAAATACAACACCCCTTCATGGTAAAGGTCTAGCAGAGATCAGGGATACAAGGAACATATCTAAACATAATAAAAGCAATATACATTAAGCCAACAGTCAACATCAAATTAAATGGAGAGAAACTCAAAGAGAGTCCACATAAATCAGGAACAAGACAAGGTTGTCCACGCTCTCCATATCTATTCAACATAGTTCTTGACAGAACTGTAGCTAGAGCAATAAGACAACAAAAGGAGATCAAGGGGATTCAAATTGGAAAGGAAGAAGTCAAACTTTCGATGTTTGCAGATGATATGATAGTATACATAAGTGACCCCAAAAACTCAACCAGGGAACTCCTACAGCTGATAAATACCTTCAGTAATGTGGCAGGATACAAGATCTGTAGTAATGAGGTGAGCGGGCTGCTTGTTATTTTAGTTAGCCTTGGCTGTGTCCTGCCACCCGGCTCCCGGTGCCCGTCTAGTTTATACCCGAAATAATTACACAGAAACTGTATTCATTTGAGCATGGGATCAAACCGGACTCTCTAAATGTGGCTGCCAATGGGGACGGACTGAGAAGCCATCAATATATTATGGCACTGGGACCTCTCTCTTCTGCATGTAATGGCTTTTTGGGAAACTAGTTTACTTGGAAGCACACCTTCCTAGGCTGGGATGGAGGGGGAGGGCCTTGGACTTCCCACAGGGCAGGGTACCCTGCCCTCTCTTAAGGATGGAAGGGGAGGGAGGAGGGCTAGTGGGGGAGCAGGAGGGGAATTGGAGAAGGGGAGGAAGTGTCAATTTTTTAATTGAAAAATAAAAAAATAAAAAAATATAATGTATATAAAAGAAAAGAAAGATACTGTATTCATTTAAAACACTGCCTGGCCCATTATATCTAGCCTCTTCTTGGCTAACTCTCATATCTTGCTTTAACCCATATCTAGTAATCTGTGTATCACCACGGGGTCATTGCTTACCGGGAAGATTCTAACCTACGTCCATCTCAGGCCGGAGATTCATTGTGTCTGCCACACTACCTTCTTCCCAGCATTCTGATGTCTTTTTCCCACTTATCTAAGTCCTGCCCTATCAAAAGGCCAAGGCAGTCTCTCTATTTAACCAATGAAAGCAACAGAAATAGAGAAGGAGCTCCTACACCTTTTCCCATTTTCTGTTTAAAAAAAGGAAAGGCTTTCATTTTAACATAGTAAAATTACATATAACAAAACAGTTATCAAGCAAGAACTACAGTTATAATATTTATATTTATTTTATCTTTTATTATAACAAAGGAAAACTATAACTATCTATCTACTTTTTAACTCCATCAAAGACTCCAGAAGGATATAATCTTACCTAAGTAAAAGAGAAGTAAGCAACTTTCAAAACTCTAGAAATGACAGAGACATCTCGCTGTCTATGCAGTCACCCAAAGTTCTTTGGTACTATTGAGGTATTCATCTTTAGCCTACAGGCCCACAGTATTTAGTAGACATTTTTGTGAAGCAGGAAATTTTTTTTTATTTATTGCACAGTTGTTTATTATCTTAGTCTTTTTTTTCCATACATTGTTTTGTTTTATTTTTTCCATTCAAGAACATAATTAAAGAAATAAAATTTTTACCTTTCTTCCCCTTCTCCCGGTCCCCTCCCACTACTCCCCCACCCCTCCTCCCTCCCCCTTCTTCCTTGAAAGAGGGCATGGTGCCCTGCCCTGTTGGAAGTCCAAGGCCCACCCCCATCCCTCCTGGC